>JAVQIZ010199233.1:0-12124 GCA_036023535.2 Galaxias brevipinnis | reverse complement strand
CCCCCCCCCCCGCGTGTTTTGCAGGCTCATTGTCCAAGCCAGCAGAGTTGAGTTGGGACTTGGGAGGCTGGAGAAACTTTGTTGTGTGTCTGGTTGCCATGGCTCAGCTCTGTATGTTTTGTCCTCCCCCTCCTCCTCCTCCTCCTCCTCTTCTTACCCTCCCTTTCCGTCTCCTCTCCCGCAGGCCACTCTGGACGTGGTGATGAACCTCCAGTTTCACTATATCGAGAAACTGTGGCAGACCTTCTGGTATTCAACAGCGCCATCTAGTGACGGAGCCACCACCATCTCAAACAGGTCTCCAACCAAAATAGCAAATTCACCCTCTGAGCTCGTTTCAATCAGAGAACCCAATAGTTTGAAATTCTTTTTAACTACGATACAGTTTGCGGGTTAGCCTTTGTGTGCAGCTTTCCAATGATGATAAACCATAACAGCAGTGTGTTGCTGTCCGGGCTGACGTGACGTGTGGTTTCGTTCTCTACAGTGAGGATGACCTCGAGGGTGTGATCCCCATAGAGAAGCTGGTGGCCCTGTGCAAGTATGAGCCTGTGAGGCTGTGGATGAGGAGCTGTGACCACATCCTGTACCAAGCCCTGGTGGAGATCCTCATCCCTGATGTGCTGCGTCCCGTCCCTAGTTAGTACACACACACACACACACACTCATTCACTCCTTACAAAAGCCCAAGTAGGATTCATTTGCTTTTTACATACAAAATAATGCATTTGATGTTGTTTAACCTGCTCGGTTGTTCTCCTTTGCAGGCACTCTCACTCAGGCCATTCGTAACTTTGCTAAGAGTCTGGAGGGATGGCTGACCACGGCCATGGCTGACTTTCCACAAGAGATCGTCCGCACCAAGGTAGGACCAAAGAACCCTCCTTCTATGCTGGGGACATTTGGATCAGAAGAGCCGATTGCTAAAAGTATACGCTGTCAGTCTGTAGCTCGCCCCACGGCCACTAAACCGTGCCTCTGTGATCTAGGTGGCTGTGGTGAGTGCCTTTGCACAGACCCTGCGTAGGTACACCTCTCTGAACCACCTGGCCCAGGCCGCCCGCGCCGTCCTGCAGAACACCTCTCAGATCAACCAGATGCTCAGTGACCTCAACCGTGTGGACTTTGCTAATGTCCAGGTAGGGCTGTCCAGTCCTCCAAATAGGTTTCTAGTACTTTCCTCACCGTTTGGGGTTGCACCGTTTGTATATCAATTGTATTTGCGTTTTGTAAATCCAGATTGTATCTGTATTCAGTTTAGTTTGTGGCAATGCATAGCCTACCCTCTCAGACTGTGTGTGTGTGTGTGTGTTTCAGGAGCAGGCATCGTGGGTGTGCCAGTGTGATGAGAACGTGGTGCAGCGTCTGGAGCAGGACTTCAAGGTGACCCTGCAGCAGCAGAGCTCTCTGGACCAATGGGCCGCCTGGCTGGACAACGTGGTCAATCAGGTCCTCAAGCCCCACGAGGGCAGCCCCAGCTTCCCCAGGGCAGCGCGCCAGTTCCTGCTCAAATGGTCCTTCTACAGGTACGCATGGAGGCTTTGTGGAAAAACGGCCATCTTCTTTAAACGCTCCATTTGAACTATTTGTCCCTTCGTAAAATACATGTAGTCCCTGGACTCAAAGTGCAAGGGCTCGTTCCATATGTCCGAGGTCTGGTGGACGTGGTGGCTGTGTGCAGCCTGCTGCATTGAGCGTCTCCTCCCTCTGTCCACCCTGCAGCTCCATGGTGATCCGGGACCTCACCCTGCGCAGCGCCGCCAGCTTCGGCTCCTTCCACCTCATCAGGCTGCTGTACGACGAGTACATGTTCTACCTGGTGGAGCACCGCGTGGCCCAGGCCACTGGCGAGACGCCCATCGCCGTCATGGGGGAGTTCAGTGATCTGAGCTCCATGATGCCCTCGCTCATGGACAGGGGTAAGAGGAAGCGTGGCCCCTCCCTCTGGGGGGTTTCGGTTCACCTTGTAGAGCAGTAGCCTGTGATGGGATCATGCTAACGTGTCCGTCCCTCCGCTCCCTCTCTGTGCCCCCGCAGACCCCTCCTTCTCAGACGATATGAGCGACCTGGGCAGCGACGGCGACGTGTCCCGAGGGCCCAACGAGCCGGCCGTGAAGAGGGAGCGCATCGAGATCAACCACTCCCTGCAGGAGATCTGAGAGGCCCAGGCCCAGCCGAGCGGGCGGCAGCCAGCTCCACCCAGTCCCCCGGCCCTGAGACGAGAGAGCCACTCGTCGGTGGCGAGTGTGCGGTGTAAATAGACGTGTAGCAGTGTCAGCGCCTACCAACCCTTCTTAGTTAGAGTGTACATACAGAGGGGGATTGTTCATATCCCAGGGAAAAATGGAATCACCCCCAGAAGTGGTTTCCACCTGTCTGGTGTAACACAGTTCAGATTCTTATTGTTCTTTTGCAACTGTGAATAAGAATGACTTTTGTGCAGTACCCACGGTGCATATGTAACTTCATATGAGTGGTGGTGGTGGTGGTGGTGGTGTGTGTGTTCTTGATTTCTGCTTTTATTAGCTGTGCCATAGCGTCCTTTGAGTGCCTTAGATGATAACTCTTTAATCTCCTCCCTCAGCTGTGCCTCTACCGCAGTATGAATGTATCGTCTCAGAACCTCAGACATTCAAAGCACCTTCTAACTGTTAGGTGTAGGCGTGTACTTCTTGTTGCCTCTGCTGCCTCTCTGCAGCGAAAAACGCACATCGATGCAACCCACTGACCCAAAGGACTCGTCCTTCGATCTCCCACTAGCTCAGTCAAACGAGTGGCTCTGTCCGTCGAGCCTCATGCTGGAAGCCCCTCTAGCCTCCTGACTGACGGGAGGCTAGGGAACTTGCCCTCCCTCACCCCTGGCCCTATGAGATAATCGTTTTACCTCAGTCGTTTTCTACGCTCTGCTCTGTTCCGAGGCAACTACTTAAGAGTGTAGCCACTGTTGCTGTATGTTTCTACCGATGTTCCCTTTCTTGAAATACCCCTTGTGTGTGTATGTGTATATACAACAATGTTCATCCAAATGATAACAATCCTTTGATGGCTTGTAAACTTGATTTCAAAATGCATTCAAAAAGGCCTGAGCTTTTTGACCTATGTCTGTAAATCTTTTGTGATGTATAATACTGCCTTTGTTTCAACAAGGCAGTTGCATCTATGTATAAAGATAGATATTTGTTTTAACTAAAAGGTGTGGTTTACTGTACACATGGTATACAGCCACTAGAATTGTAACTGTTTGTAAATGTTAAACCTTTATGCTTAACTGGAAGTCTGGCAATCGGTTGTAGAGCCTTATATTTGCCTCAAACTGGGTGTTCTCTCATTTTCTAAAAGGAACGTTCAAGATAAGTATTTAGAGTGAAAAGAAGTGACAGAGCTTTGGAATTGTAAAACCAAAACCCATAGAAGATCCTGTTGGTATCTGTTTTAATTCAGACATGTTCTATGATTGTACTATCTGAGCTAGTTAAGGATGTATGTTTTTTGGAAATATATTTATCCACGTCGACTAGTCCCTCATACCAGATATAGAAGCGTGAACATGTGCTGTAGCCAGCGACATTACTTTATTAAACACAGCCATACAGTGGTACTGCAGGTGGCCTAATGTGACACCAACATTTTTTTGTTTTTAAACTTTAAGGATATTTCTTCATATGCTGTAATGTTTTCTTCCGTGGCCTTTGAAATCACTTGGTTTTTGCCGAATCATTTCCGTCTCCCTCTCCGCATATTAGATTGTTCCCATTTTATTGGAAAAGAGATTGCTTTGATGTTAATTTAATGAATAGGACTAATGTTTGTGTGAAATTAAAATGACTGTTATCATCTGGTCAGCATATATTGATGTGAGGTGTTTTAGCACCCAAGGAAGCTATAAAATATTAGTCACTTATTCATTGACAGACACCCGTTCATTTTATTTATGAATTATAACTGATTTGATTGAAATAATCTTTGTTAAAATGTTTGGTTTTTACCCTCCTACCTTGTTTCCTCAGATAATTTTGTAGTAGCGATAAGAGTTCTGATTTGAGTTATTTAAGGCTTTTGTAACTCGTGCCTGTCACAGTAATTTGCCTTTAAGTGCTTTGAGAAAGTAATTTCTATGTGTACTTTGTAATGTTTTTGTAATGCTGTTTTAGACTTTTGGCTGAGGATTATTTTTTATTGAACTAGATCTGGTTCTTCTTACAAGTATGTTGAACCCGTATTTTTATGTATTTTTAAACCTGTTCTTGACTACACTTTACCTAGCCTAAGGGCGGACAATGGTCTGTAACAAACTGCATAGTTCAATTGTATTTTGTACTGGTCAAAATGTGTAATAAATTGGTGTAAACCATCTACAAGAGCATGGCTACCTTTTATTTATTAAATAGAAACAGCACAAAACTGCAGATTTACAAACATTTATTTTGGTAAATTGTTAGTTGTATAACTGCTCACAAATGTAACAGCAGGTAAAGGTAATGCAGCTTAACATGAGTTTCATGAACGGAATTGGTCCTGCAGTATATTTGTGTACATAAAGGCTTGTGGCTTATTACCCTTGCCAGCCTATGGTTCACTCTATACACATTTTAGGAAGATCTACATAAATTACTTGGTTTCCATGGCAACTATGTTCAAGACACTTATGCTTGGTTATTTATTTACAGGATACAACTCTTCAAGGAAAACTTCAATTCTTGCATTCAGTTTATAGTCTCTCGAAACAAAAAGGTACACAAAACACAACGCAAACAGAAACAACTAGAACAGTACACTCCGCTGGGAAAGGGTAAGGATCTGTACAACGCTGAACTTCTAGATTCAATTGGAAAACAGCAAAGGCTTTTCCCTAGTGTAGCAGACAAAGACATCAGAAGTAAGTGCACATTTCTTCAGTGACCGGGGGGCAGTAAGTCTTAAGTGAGATGTTTCGTCTCGGTCTAATACCAAGGCTTTCCTAGTCAGTTGTTCTTTTCAGCTCGTCAGTAAGGCTCAGTTATTGCCCAGATGGCTAAAAGTGCAATCGAGTTCTCCAGGAACTTGGAACTCCCTGTGGTCCGAAGATTCAACCACCACTCACAAAGAACAGCCTGCCATATACTTCCCTGTCAAGAGAAAGAGAAAAACAGGGTCTAATAAAACCATAAATGAAGTTCCCAGCAGAATCCAGACAGACATTTTTTTAATCTAAAAAACAGAGACAGGAAGTTCATTTATGAGTGTAATACCTGTAGCAAATCTCTTCTTGACTAGGGACATTCGGTAGCGGTTGCCCACTAGCTCCACGTCCATGCCTGAAAGGGAAGCCCCAGAGCCCACAAACTGCACTGCCAGGCTTGGTGGAGGGCCGCGGGGGACCTCCAGGCACTGCCAGCTGGCACACAGGGTCCCAGAGCCTGCAACCACAGAACGGCAACAGAAACACACTTTAGTTGCTCTATATTCAACTCCCTCCGAGACGAGGAAATGGGTCATTCTGATACAATGTAAGGTGCCATAAAAAAGGTGAACTGGTGGCCTATTGTAGTAGGTATAGACAATGAACACATGGAGCAGCGAGGAATGATCCATCTTTTCAGGTTATAAGCCATGAAGGATTTCCACTTTAAGAGTTTATCCATTAATATCCCTGAAGCATCCATCACTCTGGTGATATAAGTGTTCTTTGGTCTGACAGTGGCAATAACGTATGATCCGCTACGATATCACCAGTGCCTTCAATCTCCGCTTCGCGCGCCACAATGCCTTTGCTTTCATATGGTAATCCTGAGATTCTAGATGACAATGCCTTCATATTGTGTGATAGTGAAGGAGAGAGCGGGTGGAACCCAGAGAAATGATCCTTTCAAGGCCAGGACCTGATATAACTCGTCATGACCCGATCTCGTTATTTCTTTTCTATGAAAGTTTAGGGGAGGACACAGTCAGAGTGCCCTGAATACATGAGCTCGGGGACAGGGGGACAGTGGGACAGGGAAAGAGCCGCATTGACAGAGGAATGTAAAGTGCTGCTGACCTTTGCTGTGGTTCATTGGGGATATGTTAGGCAGTTTCCAGAGCAGTCGCCTTTCCTCAGCATTCCTGTGGAAGCAAACTGTCAGTCAAGGCCACCCTGTGCTTTCTCTCCTGGTCATCCCACATTCAGCATGATCCCTTTTTCACACTTAGTAATTAACTCCCGGTGATACTGTTACGATACTCTTAACAACCCTCACCAGGAAGCGGGCGGCTGGCACTGGAGGTCTGTGGCGTTGTGGTCGAGGGGCAACAACACCTGCACGGCGGTCAGCTGGGTGGAGGGGGCCGTGGCCGGGCAGCAGTGGTAGTCCAGGGCCACCCGCGTCACCGTGCCGCTACGCTGGCACTCGGCCGACAGCAGGAGAGGGGCGCGTCCAGGGTCCTGGGAGGACACCTGACAAACAGAGCGATGAAGAAGTCCAGAGAGGGAGCAAAATAAATAAACAAGAGAGAGAGTTACTCGTGGACACAAAATGACAAGTCAGACTAAATGTTTAATGAAGTCGGTTGTTTTCAGAGGAATGAGGGCACCTGGACCATCCTCACCTGGTACTTCAGGAGAGCTACGTTGTAGTAGGAGGCCTGTGGGTTGAGCTCTGCCTCCCTCTGAAGGTAGAGCGTGAGGGCCTGCATGTTGAACCAGAAGTCCCTGGTGTCTGGGTCACTCTGCGATGGGTCACTGAAAAAAACCCAAGAGGTTTAACATGTTAATAATAAGTGCCCTGTGTGTATCATTACAATGCTCTTGTCTTTGCTTCCCTCTCGGTCTCTCTTTAACTCATTCACTCACTCAGATACAAAACGAAATTGCATGAATCTCAGATGCAAGCAGGCAAAACCTGGTACCTGTATAGCAATTTTTGATTTGGCAGAAAGTGGTCCACCCGCGCGATATTAACCAATCGGAAGCTGAGCACCGGGGCGTTGGGGTTGGCAGTAAAAATGCGGGTGATCCCAGCAGGGAAGGACATGGTAAGATCTCCTGTAATCTTCACTAGACACCTGGGAATGGAAAAGCACAAAGCACACAACCCATTACAGTATCAGAATTAATTTGCAAACGGTTACAACGGATGAAGATGTTTAAGGCTCCTGACTGACCGATTGTGCTGTCCAGCCTTGAAGTAAGCGTTGATGTACTCAGTGATGGCTGCAGCCACGGGCCAAGCCTCCTGAGTGCTGAAGGAGATGGGGCTTGGCCCTCTTGACAGGTGCACTGTGGGTAGTGTAGTAAAAAAAAACAAAAAAAAACAAGAGTTTTGAAGATCGAACATCCAAACCATTGAAATTGTATCATGTCAAAATGTATGCTTTGCTGGGACTCACTGTGGCTACGTGGATGTTCCTGTGGCTGGTACGGAAGGGGTGATGGCTGCCCTCCTCTGGCAGGGCTGGGGGCTCGGGTCTGGGATCCCCACTCGCTGGGGCTGGACGAGGAGGACGAGGTGAGGGGAGGGCTGGGCTCCGGCAGGGGGGAAGAGCACACAGACCTAGACTGGGATGCGCAGGGAAGAAGAGGTCACAACACGGTGGAGACGTACAGCCGTGTCATCATGTAGGCTGCTTTACCAGTGGACACTCACTCTCTCACATCCACTCAGCCGGCCGGACGACTTCTTGGCTCTGGCTGGTCTGGGAGGCGCTGCCACCAGCAGCTCTGCACTCTCCTGTCTGAAGCCATGCTTAGAACCTGCACAAAAGCAGACAGTTCCAATCACACACATTATTTGAGAGACGTGAAATTAAACAATGTGTCCATACACACAGCATGTTTCTACCAAATGAAAGAAAAAGCTGAACTTTTTTTTTTTTTTTAACAAATCTCATTTCCATCCTGTCAGTGTGTGGCTTCCTTTCAGACCCTCTTATCAGCTTATACTCTTGGGCTTTGGTTATTTAAAACAACGCCGGCCGACCTTTGTTGGCATTGCTAGTGTAATTAATTGGTGGGTTGAATCGCACCATCTTTTTTTCAAATTAATATGCTCATCTACATGGAAATCATAAAAGAAAATGTGATCCAAGATTTACCATCATCAGCATTTTAAAAATGATGCTCACAATAGACTTCTAGACTTCTAACCTGACACAGCTTGACAGGAGTCTTGGTACTGATAAATGAGATACTATTCTTAAAGTCATTAACTTTTCCTGTAGGCAGAGTCCAGAAGTCCAAATGGAAAGGGGATTGAATCAGCTGAAATTGCAGTATGTGACTTGATATAATAAGCAGTGCAAGGACAATTCACCAGTTACCTTTGTGTGAGGCTATGCTGTGTGCTGGCTGCGTGTTCAGGTCCAGGCAGTCCTGGTCTTTATCGGTGGAGAAGCACAGGTCCTCCTGGGGCCCAGAATGCCGCGTTAGAGGCGGGCCGTTTCTCCGGGTGTCGCTGTCCGAGGCGCGTTGCTTCCTGCCAGTCCTCTCGTGTTCGGCTGGCCCACTCAGGGCCTGGGGGTTGGTGGAGCCAGGGATCAATTCACTGAAGGGGTTGTGGAAGGAGCTCCAGTGGACGACCTCCTTTTTAGGCTGGGCCTGGAGGGATAAGGTGGAGCTGGGGGTCAGCCTGTTACTGCTGCTGTGGGAGGGAGGGATCCCAGCCGCTGCTGCCATAGACGACTGGTGGGTGGGGCTGCCAATCATAGTGATGGCGAATGGATCGTCAGTGGAGTCTGGGGGAGGGGCACTGCGGTCTCGTTTCCTGTCCCTGTCTTTGCGATTGGACGAGGACGAGGGGGCAGGGAGGGTCTTGGTGTCAGGGAGGGAGATGGAGAAGGGATCGCCTCGCACCTCGATGCCCCTGCCATCCCTGGAGGGGCGCGGGGGTGGGGGGGCCCAGGCGTCTGGAGGCGGGAGGGTCTCCTGGGTGACAGTCCTCTCAAAGGCGGCCAGGAAAGGGTCCTCCTGGGGGATGTGTTTACAGTTCCACACCGACGACTCCATGTCCGAGGGGCCCAGGGACTGGGAGAAGGCAGGGAAGCGCGGCGCCGAGGGCTCCATGTCAGGCGGGGCCCGCGGGAAGCGGGGTGGGCCGGCTGACCACACACTGGCGGGGTCGTCCCGGGGCTGGTGGCCGCGTCCGGGGAACGGGTCTCGGAAGGCAGAGAGGAAAGGGTCTGCTGGGCGACAGAGTCCTACCGTCTGCTCCTTGGCCTGAGGTAGTGGCGGCCATGCAGCCCAACCAGATGGCTCCGGGGAGGGCCCCATGGGCTGATGGGAAGGGGAGTCCAGACCCGAGTCCTCTACGTTCTCGGGAGACGAGGAGTCAGAGGAGAACGCAGCGTCTTGAGGAGGCAGCGCATTGGGAAACGGTTACTCTGCCGTTCAATAGAACTACAACATGAATTCAGTGCACGGGAGTTTGGATCAAGCAAAAATATTTCAACGTTAAACTTACATTTTGACGCTCCGAAAGCACTCTGCTCTCTTAACTGCTCTCTGCCAGCAAAACTGCTTGATTTGAAGGCGGACTCCAACGGAGGTCCAAAGAGGCTATCTGAGCCTGACGCGGTAGAACTCAGCCTGGACGGGAAAACCAGAGAGTGGATGGAAAGAAGGGAGTGAGGGAGGTAGCAAAAAGAAAGACAGGCAGGCAGGGTAGCCAGATGAGTAGAAATGAAAGAGGAAAGGTTTGAGGGAACAAAACGAGGGTGACAAAAAGATGAAATGGAGGGAGCCTGTGGAACAGTTTGAATGCAGGATGTCACAATGGGATACACCTCTATTATTAGATCTACCACTCTCTCTCTCTCTCTCTATCTCTCTATCTCCATTCACAATGCTGTACAAAGCCAAAGCAGGGCAATGAGGGGAGAGGGAGGAGGTCAAAGAGAGATGGAGCCGTGCAAAGCAGAAGGTACAGGAGAAATGGAAGAGGAGCGCAATTTGGCACCTGCTTTGATCCGGACTCGAGGTGGATCTTCGTAGCCCATCCTGCTCACCTTCTGCAAAGAGCCACGGACACACACACACACACACGCACGCACGCACGCACGCACGCACAAACACACACACAAACAGACACAAACACACACACACCGTTGATTAATTCCGAGCTGTTTCTTAATCAGTCTTAATCAGCGAGGTGATGTGATTGGTTCTGGTAAGACGGCGAACAGGAAGTAGTGACTTAATGCTCATTCCCTTCTCAGTGATTAACAGTGGTCATTAGCCAGTGCCCCAGCGCCTTACGGAGCTAGTTTGAATCAGGCACTCATCATTAATCCTGCAGGCTCATATCCCTGGTAAAAAAAAACACACCCACATTCTGCCAGCACCACTTTCAGCTAATCCCCCCCATCATAGAGCGTGTTTCATCAGTTGAGGCAAGCGTAATATAGATAGTGCTGCTCAACCGCGGTCAGCCAGTCAGCAGATTTACGTCTGGCTGGACACCGTCGCGCTCAGCCAGTGGCATTCCCTCTCCATACTCTGTGGATCATCGTTTCAGCATGGGGATGGTCTCCCTTTTTCAACTGAACCAATGGGAACCATTGTGCCGCTAGATAACGGGTGAAGGCAGAGACAGGTTGATAGAGGGCGTGTGTCAACTCACCCCTGTGGGGGGCGCTCTCCCCCTCGCCCTCTGAACGGCCTCCTGTGGTACTGGAGGCTCCTGTGGAGAGAGAGAAAGAGTGAGAAAGAGAGAGAGAGAGAAAGAGAGACAAATGTAAGAGGTGGCAACACGCATATAGATACTCATATTTTATCCGCAAAAATGCGAATTATACTCACGAGAGAACTGCCGCTTGACGGTGACCTGAAACACAGAGAGAGAGGGCCCAAGAGATGGGTTAGCTACACGTCACGTGACTCCAGTGAAAGAGTGGGTCTGATGGACCTGGTCTAGCGTACCCCTCTGTTGGGAGGCAGCGTCAGCGTGCCCACTGTGGCCTTGAGCTCCTTCTCTGTGGCGGCCGAGTTGCCGCGGCTACCGCCGCCGCCGCTGGCCACGGGCCGGATCTGGATGTGGAACTTCTTTGGCTCCTCGTCGTCAAAGTCGGAGTCGCTGGAATAGAAGCTGTTCTCCTTCTCCATGGAGCCGCGTGCAGAGAGACAAGAGGGTCAAGGAGACTAGCCGCAGAGGACGGGCCTGTGCAGGGGGGGGGGGGGGGCGAGTCCAACGCAGCCATGGGAATCTCCTATGCTACCACTGGATAACATTTACTATAGACTATTCATTATTGGTGCTTGTATTGTTTTCTTTGGTGGCAAACACTGCTGTTTGTATTGTACACATATTGTTTAACGGGTGTTTTGGTCAAGAGCAGATGAAGACAGCCAGAGAAACAGACTTTGTGTGGCAGAGGTGACCCAGAACTATAAACCAGCCAGCCACCACATCCTGCATGTCTATTTAAACTTTTCACTGATCAATGTGCGTCTGTGTGTGTGTGTGTGTGTGCAGGTGATGTGTGGCGTGGGGTTTGTTAGCGGTTAGAGTACCACGGTGAGGACAGATATAATGGGGAGCTATCTGTGTGTGTGGGTGGGTGTGTGTACGTATGTAGGTGATGTGTTAGGACCTGTGTAGCGTGGGGTTTGTTAGTGGCTAGAGTACCATGGTGAGGACAGATATAATGGGGAGCTATCTGTGTGTGTGGGTGGGTGTGTGTGTGCGTGTGTGTACAAATGTAGGTGATGTGTTAGGACCTGTGTGGCGTGGGGTTTGTTAGTGAACTTCGGCATGGTTAGAGTACCATGGTGAGGACAGATATAATGGGGAGCTATCTGTCACTTGTTTAAGTCTCTCACTGGGAGACTTGATCAGTGTGTACCAACTGTCGCGAGGAGAGACGTGGGAGGCTAGAACAACTCCACCGGACCATTGGTTATCTCAAGCCTGTCACTCACAGCAGACCTCTCTCCCAGATAAGTGACAGCAGTCAACGGATCCAGGACACAGCTATATAGGTGTCTGTCTGTCTGTCTGTCTGTCTGTCTGTCTGTCTGTCTGTCTGTCTGTCTGTCTGTCTGTCTGTCTGTCTGTCTGTCTGTCTGTCTGTCTGTCTGTCTGTGTCTCTCTCTCTCTCTCGCTCTCTCTCTCTCTCCTGCTAACCCTAAGGTCCAACACATACGGTGCCAGCAAACCCTTCTCCTAAGATGCAG
>JAVQIZ010199211.1:0-15266 GCA_036023535.2 Galaxias brevipinnis | reverse complement strand
CCCCCCCCCCCCCCCCCCCCCCCCCCCCCCCCCCCCCCCCCCCCCCCCCCCCCCCCCCCCCCCCATACAGGTTTGGTGGGTGTTTAACTTGCTTAAAGCTTGACTCAGACAGCTTCTCTGGCTCATTACCATTGAGCGGAAGAGCAAGCTTGAAAGCAAGAGGCAGAGAGCGAGAGCGAGAGAGAGCGTGCCTGTACCAGGAAGAGAGTTCTGAGTCAGCAACTGTCAGCTTCAGTACAGCAATAAAGGAAACCCTGTATGAGGTCTTTTATAACATACACTCACGCCGACAGGTTTGAGAGCTTAAAGGCAACGGTAATCTATGGGCTGTGAAAAACGAGTTGCCATGAAATGTGAATACAGTCTGCATGGCAGACCAAGTACTTCAGGCTTTTTGTCACTGTAGTCACTGATTGTAGCAAAGCTTAGAGTCCACCTCTCCTGAATTATACATGTTGTTATTGACAACAAGATAAACTAAGTTGAAAATCAGCAGGATGTAGGCCTAGGTGTCATGACATCCAGTATATGCCACAGACATCCACTGTCAGAGCGCTGCATGGCCAAACGCCATGGTAAATCCAGTCTGATGCTAATTCAGGGATTACAGGGATCCATTACAGAGGCCAGGAAGGGCTCAATACTACTAGTAATCGCATTAAGGATCTAGTACATGCTGAGGACCGAATCAGCCACAGAGGTGACAGGGTGACCAGGTGGGGACTAGGTTTGTGGGGCCACAAATATGTAATAGAGCTTAATTCATTTGGTTCAGGTTTACATAGGGCCTACTTGATTTAGGACAGCAGAAGCATGGCTTTGTTATGATGTGATGGTTTAGCCTGTCAGTGACTCTGTCCGTCAAATAGGCCCACTAACGTTTCAAATTACTAGCCTAACTACGAGAACCTAGCCCACGTATGATGATTAAAAAAATCAGTCCATAACCATGGGACACATAGGCCTATTTAGTGTGAAAATAACAATAGGAAACTTCTTTTGGCAACGGAAGACCAAACAAACCATTGGAATCAACAAAGCCGATGTACTGTGGGAAAGGCCTTTCTCAGTGGGCAGAGCCTCCACTCCTCATTATAGTAATATCTTCTGCTGCCCTTCAAACAAAACAAAACTCCAATCTATTTATTTACTTCTGACCGAACTCCTGTTAATCCAATTTCCAACTATATACTCAACATGTTTGGCAGTCTGCGCTTTGAGCTCATCTCCTCATCTCACTAATTGTCTCCTCTGCAACTACATGAGGGATTTTCTTGAGTTGGGATTAGCAGCAGGATTTGCACAGCTACAGTATGTAAAATCCAATCATAGCAAGGTTTTCCAATTCTAGGATTACACTTCCTTGAGATTGATGCAAAGCAATTCTAACCATGAGAACAGGCCTGCTCACAGTGTGGTTTAAGACACAATACAAAGAACAACGTACAGATTTAAAATAAATACACAGACACATTGGCTCCCCCACTCATAAATACATAGTCATAACTTGATATGACTGATCACTCTTCTTTTTAAAAAGAACATAATTGCCCTTGTGCTTCTCTTTAAATAGGAAGCGCTATGAGTGACAGTCAAGGCACCTGGTGGATTTACACTCAGCATTTATAATCCGCATACAACAGTGGGAGTAATGCGATCTCATGGACCTCTTATCTCCTTTCATTTGCTGCATGCTGGTGTGCCAGTGTCTTATGGGGATCCTAACAAGAAGAGTTACCATGGCTGTGCATCTCGGCCCCTTTAGGGTTTGGCTGAGGCAAACAATATTAAGTTTAACGGAGCTCACTCACTGCTTTTCTCCTGCCAGCCAAACCAACAAACCAAGCCAAGCCATCTGCCACCTTAGCCACCAAAAGAATTCATCTGACAATCAAAAAAATAAGCTTTTTTTTTTTGCAGTAGAGGGCCTCCCACCAGGTGGTATCTAATGGGCCTTGCAAATTGTTTGTTTACTGGTTAGTGGATAGTTAATACAAATTATCGATTTATATAAGGTATGACTGTATGAGTCATGACTCGTTTATTTTCCAATGACGAGCAAGTGTATTCTAATGGAGGTCAACCAGGTACAAGTCAACCAACACCCAACAGTAATCAACAACAGATGACATCATGTCAGCCTGGCATTTATTTGACTGCTCGTGTGTATGACATCAGTGTCTCTTGCGAGATCCTTATAAGATAACTAAGCATTCCTACGCTGCGATTCCAACGTGGACTCTTCATGCTGCCAAACGTGACGTTGTAGACAGCCGTTGTCTGGAACAGCTGCACTAGGCTGTGGAGCTGTCACATCGGTAAACTGGTAACTAATGACACACAGGGACGTGTTGTTGTCACCTTTATTCGGCGTTTTCTACTCGAGTTACCCATGTCGATGCGTTATAACCTTGCTGTGTGTCACTCACCAGCTGTCTTCCTCCTCGTTAAGACAATCCATGTCCTCAAGATCGAGGATTTCCACTTCATCCAAGATTGAAGTTTCGCCTTCATCCATATAACCCCCCGAGTCCACATAAAATGAGTTGATCCCAGAAATGGAGGTCGCAGCCGATACCCCTTCACCCTCGTATGCCTTCCTAAAACTGATGCCATCGTACGACAGTCTGGGGCTCAAACAACGGGGGTTTTCCAACAGCCCACCATAGCCACCCGTTCCACCGAACCCCACCCCAGGGAAACCGGCCAGCCCTGCCGCCGCTGACAGTGGAGAGTCGTATCCGGCACTGAGAGGTCTTTGGTTCCCCGAAACTGTTACAGACGAAGACAATAGAAAGGACCTGCTCCGAAGTTGCTCGTTTTGCTGTTCTAGTTTCTTTACCAAGTCCTGAAGCTTCCGCACCTCCAAGTCAGCGTTGATGTTCGAGTTGATATCCTCCATAGTGGTTTGCGAACCCCACGAAATACGCGGCGGTCTGCGCTACCTTTCCTTGACTATTTAACGGTTCTATAACTATATAAATCACTCAGCTATTATCTTGCTATATATCAAAGACACTTCAGAGTTCCACAGAGTTAAAAAGCTCATCCACCTCATCTTCTCCGGTGTTTTGTACGAACGGGAAGGGTCGTGGCCATTTTTTCAGTGTCCCTGTTGCCAACTATGAAAGACCAACAGGCGGCGGAGTTAAGGACGTCATTACGTTCGGTAGCAATAACGAGCACGTTACCAACACCTATTTCCTTGTGTATGAATTCCACAGATAAAAGCACCATGAAACAATTACTGCCATTTCTCTAGTAATATTAACAAAATCGAAAGATATTTCATACAAGCAAGAACAGAAATTACAAAATAAATAAATGTATCCAATTATAACATTTTTATTTGTGTGATTCGGAACTCTGACTCCATCAACATTTTTAAAACCCGCCTCAAAACCCACTTGTTTTCCTTAGCCGACCCCTAGCTTGTTATCTTTGACTTTTTATTTTATGTATGTATGTATATACTGTATATGTGTATGCATATATAAGTATATGTAGGTATTTTTGTATATATATATATATTTATTTATCTATTGATGTTCCCTTCCTCAATAACTTTTGTCTATCTTATGTTAAATGTTATATTGTGCCTTTTTTGTATATACTTGTATAAATTGTTTAATTTTCTGTGCCATGTAGGGTGAACTTGGGGGTTTAGAAAGGCGCCTATAAATTAAATGTATTATTATTATTATTATTATTATTATTATTTTTATTAATAAGCCAGGTGCTGCCAGTGTTATCTAGACCGGGTACACGTGGCGTATACAATGAAAAGAAGGGAGCATCGAGTGGGAACAAAAGACATTTTGTTAAAAGCATTGAATTAATTAATATTTTTATATATGTACATAATTGATGTTGCTATTGAGATTATGACAGTACATTTTGATAAGGGTTGCAACTCATTGCACAGGCCAGATGATGAGAGCAATTACAACCTCTGTCTTGCCATGACCCAGAGTTAGTTCAAACTGTCTGAAAAAACTATACCTTCCTGAGATGAGAGTAATGAGGAAGTGCTATGAGTGGGTGGGAGTAGGGGTTTGATATACTGTGTGGGGTCAAGCACACAGGACTGGAAACAGGGGTTGTAGGGGGAGATGTTCAAACAACTACATAGAAAACTACATGTTGTTGTATCATCGACCATTATGCAGGTTTTTACCACTGGCACAAGGTCTTAAAAAGGTTGACAGGCAGGAATTTGCATATGAGGGCACAATGTCTGTCTGTGACTGTCTGTGGGGCAAACCAAAAGCATGTGTTTTTTTTTTTAAATCGGCGTCTGAGTGCTTGTGGTAGGAAGGGGCTAAAACGCAATTCACAACAATAAGTCTGCTCTCGATATATGCATCGTATCATTCAATGGCACAAGTTTCAATCTTCTGTAAACCATAGGCAGTATAAAAAGTGGTAACTGCTAATATCATCAGTTTAAACAGAACATTTTATTGAATATATTGACGGTTTTATTAAATAAGCATTCACAATATTCTTTGTTTAAAAAGAAGTTTAAAATTGAATTTCAACTTAAAATAATGGGGTTTTGCTGTTACAGTTTTACTATACAGCGTAGTCGATGCTCTCTTAATAAAACAGGGATTTTGGTTTATAGGCTATTCTATGAATTTGCTCCCTGGATATGAAAATCTAAAAATACTTTTGTGAGATTTCTTTACGGTTATAAGAAAATTTATAAATCAATTAATACAAACGTGAATTTTGCGATGCATCGAATTCTATTGTTTTAAACTACAACTCCCGGCATTCTCTTCAGGAACATGCGCACAACAGAGTTCGGCCATAGGCGTTGCACAGAGATGCAATGCACTCTAGCAGCATCAGTACCAATTCAGTAACGCAAATAAGCCAAAAATAGGGAGCTGTTGAAAATAACGATTGTATTTATTTTTATTCCAGCAGCAGTAGACTGACCTGCAAGATGGGAGATCAGAAGGTAGGATATAACAGACTAGACATATGTGCTGCAAGTGTTATCCGCACCGGGTACACAGGGCGTATACAAAGAAAGGAAGGGGCTGCGAGCGGGGAAAGAAGACACTTTGTAAAAGCCTTGAACTAATTCATGTTTTCATATATCATTGATGTTGCATTCGAAATTTTGAAAGTAACATTTTGGTAAGGTTAGCAACTCATTGCATTGGCCAGATGATGAGAGCCTTTACAACCTATAGAAAATACGGAGTCTGGCCGTCACAGACCCAAAATATACGTTTTCTGTAAATTGCTTTGTATTTTTTTGTTTCTTTTAACCGAGTCAAAGCTGTTTGTTTATTTTCTTACCAATGTTACCCAGTTGAGGCCTTGCCCATATCGCAAACTAGTAAGAACCACCGCTATTTGCTGAAGTGACCACCTAACGTGTCCTTCTAGGCCTATTGGCCGGGATCAAATTGCATACGGAAAGTCTGATATAATCCACATCGTAGTTGAAGACTTTTGAGGCAGGTAGCTAATGTACAGTATTTTAGTTCCTTATTGAATAAAACAGTGCTGGCCATGAAACAAAATGTAATTCACTGCTAATGGTGAATATATTTGGGCTAGCAATTACTCCTCCCATTGAATAGTTTATTTTTTCAAATGAGCTCCGGAGATTGCTAATAAATTAAGACTTCAACTGGAGGTGTTTGTTTACTATGGATCGATGCAATTTACATTTTCTGTCTGTAACTTAATATGACATGTTCAGTGCTTGTTGGAAAAAGCCAAAGTTATGCCTCTTCCCTTGATGGTAATTTCAATCCAAGGAATCTCTTCGGAAGATCACAACCACCCTGGCCTTAAAGAACGAGGAGATCCAGAACTTCATCTGCTCAATTAAACAAAGTCTAGACAACTTGGAGGTAATGTCAATTTCAAATTTCAAACCTGCTATCCATTAAAAAAAGAACACAACCTCTCCATACCTTTATTGAATACTTTATAAAAATAATTCTATATACTGGGAAACATGTACTTGATTTAAGAGGTGAAATAATCCGACCATGTGATGTATCCAATGTTAAAATGTTTCTGTAATCAGTCTGACCAGTCTGTTTAGTGATGTCTCATCAAGCATTAAGAAAAAGAATCAAATAGCTTTTTATATTATAGCTTAAAATATTTTTTAACTATATCAATTACATGGGTGTTTGGTTTTGTTTGTCTATTTTGTTCATGGTTTTACCAGTGTGGTGTTTTGGGTTATAGAATGACTCAGCTTCAAATTGACAATTGAACAAAAAGTACTCGTTCAAAGTTGAATTTACCACATTCTGATATATACTAATTCTAGGCAAACTCCAACCGAGTTCAAGAGGACCTAGAGTCTGAGTTCAACTCCCTCCACTCTGTACTGGATGAGCTGAAAGAGGGCATGGTCACGCGCATCAAACAGGAGAAAGCCAGTCGGACCTATGAGCTACAGGTAGGTCAGAAAAGGGACTTGCACCTAGGCTTTTAGATTTGAAAAACACTTAAAATATAGAGTATGATTTGATCCATGACTCATACATTTTTTATTCATAGTACTGTATGTATTCCTCCGAGTCATGGATGTAGGGATATCATTTAATGATGTTTGACAGTTGGCAGAAACTACAGTCATTTGAATTTGATTGCAAATCTTACAGAGTCAAATGACTTCCTGTTCTAAAGCCCTGGAGAGCTCAGAGGAGCTGCTGGAGTTTGCCAATCAGACACTCTGTTCCTCAGAGGAAGATGGCTTTACACAGGTAATTAGAAAAATTTGGAACTTGATGTTCATTATTTTGACTACCTACAGAGTAGTATATGTCTCTATGTGTTCTATTTACGTACTTCTATAATTGTACCTATATGAGGTATGAACCCCTATGAAATGCTGTTTATTTGTCACTTTATGGACTTAGATTCCTATTGGTCCTTTTCTCCATGTTTCCCTTTTCCCTTTCTTTCTCTGCATCTCTTCAGGCGGCCAAAGACATTAAGGATAGGTATAGTACACTGCTGTACTGCTTCTCTTTATCATCTAGTGGCTTCATGCTTTAACTGTCACCTCATCTCTATTCCATATTAACAACATAAGGAATCATTTCATAGCACTTTTATAGCATTGTCTGAAGGAAGTTGTGTTTCCCACCTCTTATTTTTCATACTCAGCCAGTGTAAATCTCTAGTTCTAGACTATCCTATCAACTCTCTGCAGGTCCTTAAAAAAAAAAATATATATATATATATATGTTAGGTGTTTGTCTATTCATTCATGTCATTTTGAATAGTAATTTACAATTGTATTTTCAAGGTAGATTTAAATGTTGTTGTCTGTGAACAGCAACAATCACCAACGACTTCTCAGGCCTTTTGTGGCAGTGGAATAATTGGCTGTTTTTGTTTTTTTTTGCACTGTGTGTCTTTGTTGGTGGTGGGTTCAGTGTGACAATGGCCCCAGCCTTTCGACTGTCGCTGAAGGCTAAAGCCAGTGACAACATGAGCCACATGATGGTGGACTTCACCCAGGAGAAGGAATTGCTGCAAGCCATTAAGTTTCTACCAGGTCAGTGAGTCATGTTGCTTAAAACTAAACACCAAAGAAGAAGCTGACTTGGTGAAATTAAGTAACCTGCTAAAATGTTTCAAAGGAAGGGAATTTCGCTGAAATGTAACTATGATAAGTAACTTGTGTGACTAGTTTCTTGCAGTCAAACACTAGGAGCAAAGGAACATTTAGGAAAGGTCCTTGTGCTTGTTCATAGCCACATTGGATACATTGAATTCTATAAATAAAACATATTTTATGTGGAATGTGGTAAATGTATGTACAATAGACTTTCAGCTGTTTGGTTTACATGGCATATGTGTATTTCTCCGTGTCAGTGCCTGCAACCCCAGAGATCCAGACATCAGAATGCCAGGTTTGTGACAACACAGTGACTGTAGTCTGGACTCTACCGGAACCCGACACCAAAATAGACCACTACGTCCTGGAACACCGGCGGACCAACCACGAAGGCCCCCCACGTGTCCGAGAGGACTACCCCTGGATGGTGGTGGAGGGGATCCATGAGAAAGAACACACACTCACAGGTAGAACAACAGCTTACCATGGCAGGACAAATATTGTTGATATAATATTTAACAAGAAGGTTTGTTTTAATGTAGCATATCTTCTAAATGACAGACGTGCTAATATTTCAAATAATTTGGCTGTTTGTCTCATTTAGGGCTCCGATTTGACACACGGTATATAACGTTCCGTGTGAAGGCTTGCAACAAAGCGGTGGCAGGAGAGTTCTCAGAGCCAGTCACACTTGAAACGCACGGTGAGTAACGTTACTTCCTTCCTGCAGGTTGGTTACAGTTTTACACTTTCCGATTCGAAGATTATTTTGCCCTCCACAGTCACAGGTTACTCTAAAGTCCCTGTGTCAAGAGAAATGCCTCTTTCTGTCTCCCCGTAGCCTTTATGTTTAAGCTGGATGCAGGTTCAGCTCATCAGAATCTGAAAGTAGAAGACCTGAGTGTGGAGTGGGACAGTTGTGGAGGGAAGGTCCAGGAAATCCGCAAAGACAAAAACAGAACCAACTCTCCAATGCATTCTCCAGCCAGGTCAGTTGCTTCAGTTTTTAGAACGTACCTTGATTCTAATAGTTCATCGTTTCCCTGGGAAGAGCAACTCATGTCTGCAGTTACTGTTTGCCCCAAAGACAATTCCTTTTACTTTCCTCTTCTCATCTACTCGCAGGACAGCTATGATGTCCCCAAAGAGAGCCCCCTCTGCTCGAGTCGGTAGAGATAGATTCACTGCAGAGTCCTATACGGTGCTGGGTGAGTTTTACACATGGTTGATCTGTGGTGGTGCTCATGTTATGTTTAAAAAAACATGCCTAGTTAACATTGCGATTTAGGACTATTCAAATTCTTAGCAAGTTATTCACTGTTGTTGTTCTTTACCTTCTCAACTAAGGGGACACAATGATAGATGCTGGCCAGCAGTACTGGGAGGTCAAATTCGACAAGGAAAGCAAAGCATTTGCTGTGGGCCTGGCTTTACGTAACCTGGGCCGCTTTGACCAGCTGGGCAAGAGCAATGCTTCATGGTGCATCCACCTGAACAACTGGCTGCAGCAAAGTCTAACAGCCAAGCACAACAACAAAGCACGCACACTGGACTGTCCCATTCCAGATCGCATAGGGGTGTACTGCAACTACGACGAGGGTAAAGACAACTACCTTATTACAAAAAAACGTTTATTAATAGGATTAAATGGTTTTGCCAACTTTCTCTCTTTTTTTCTTCACCTGTCTCTAAAGGTGCTTTATCCTTCTACAATGCCAAGACCAAGCAGCTGATGCACACTTTTAGAACCAAGTTCCAGCAGCCTGTCATTCCAGCCTTCATGGTAGGTGATAATAATTATTGATATTCATATATAATTGTATGCCTATAAAAATAGCCCTGTTTGCTGTCTATATGACGGTACATTAGAAAGAACAACAGAGTATGCAAGGCCAACATGAAACTATGAAAAACCACATGTATTATTGCTTCCTTTCAGTTTCTCAAGGGGGTAAAGGCCGGCTGCTTGCTGATTGTATCCTGTTTTCTTATGCCCCCTAAAGGTGTGGAATGGAACCTTCTCGGTTCAGACAGGTCTGCAGGTTCCCAGTGCAGTCCAGAGCGGCCAGAGGAAGAACAGTGGCACCAGCAGCTCCAACGCCAGCCTCACTTAGACCCTCACCACAGACAGAGCTGCTGCAGAACATATATCTTCCACCGGCTGCAGGGCTGCCAAGAGGGACACCTATTAGTGTAACTTGCTTCAGCGCCGGCCGCTGCCCACTTAAGCCCCCACCGCCTCTACTATCATAGTCCCCATGTGGCGCGCTGCCAGCCGGGGTCCAGCTCGCCTGCCCTGTGCCTTCCACAGCGGAGCCCACATTCAAACCTGACTACAACATTTACTGTAGGTTCTCTTCATACTTTTAACCAGTGCCACAGTAAGGGTGTCCCAAACTCGTCCTACTATTTATGTTATGTTAACATTTCAATGCAACAATTGTTTGCCTGCCTGCCTCCCAAATGCAAATGCAAAGGATATGTAAGTATCCCTATAACTTGGTTGTATTACAGTATTCGTAACCACATACTGAATGTTCAGAATCTTTGGCCTCTAACTTAGTTGTTGTAATAGCTTTTCAGACAGTCACCTCACTTCCAGTAGACTGTACATTGCAACCACTATAGCTACTTATACACACTCACTACATCTGTAAGGAATAGTTAATTGCTCAAATAGGAATGTATTGACGTTTACATTGCCATCAGCTCTATGTAAAGTGAAGACGGCACATAACTGGGTCAGGGCATTACACGGGGTAGCTAGATTCTGTACGTACGTGTCAAAACATCGCTGCCACTTTGCAGAAGACAATTCAGGATGTGTCCAAGTGTCTGGATCTGACTGTAAGTTTGACCTCTGTACTGTAATGCCTTGTGTGTGTCCACTTGGTGTCATCCTTTAATTCAATGAAGAAGGAAGTGATTTCTTTAGCAGGGGATTGTATCCTGAGCAACAATGCGATACTAAAGTGTTAATATTACTCTTCTATTCTGTGTTGCCCAGCTCACTGTCACCTGTATGTGAAACCAGTGATGGGTGCTAACATTTAACGTGGACTTACTTTGTCATGTCGCTGGTATGTGTCCTCTTAATACCTATACATATACGATTCTGAAAATCTTCTAATGAGGGTTATTTTTAACCATATATTGCATATTAAATACAGTCACAATGTATTTGTATGTATGTAAGTATTTATCTTTACTTTTTCCCCATCACCGTATGTATGAGTCACATTGTTATATTAAAAGCACTGAGAGGATCCCATCTGCCTTTCTGTCTATGTACAACTGAAGACATTTGCACAGCATAATGACTTAATTCTAATGTATTAACAAGTTGGTTTAGTATAGTCTGACAGCTTACATTCATTTCTCCAACATTCAATTGCAGTCATTTAGCAGTTTCCAGTACTTTATCCAGTTTCAAAGATACATACAGCACATTATATTACAAAGACAATAATATATTGACTACACATTTATTGTATTCCCACGAGATTTGTGAATGTCGAATAAGGGGAAAAAACAAAACATTGAAAAGCCCTATTATGTAAAGTTGTAGGAGTTGTTACCAAATGAATTTGCTTCCAAAATGTGCACTAAGCCTTTTTATTTCCTGTTGCCCATGTTCCACTGAGAGGTGGTTTTACATTCCAAAATTGCTGGATATCTTATTTTGGAACAAAACAAAAGTCTGTTAGCAGTGACTTACCAACTTACCACCACTCAGTTACTGGTGCAAAAAAGCAGTTAAAAAAACATTAAAACACTAAAACACTTACTAGCATTGAAACATATTTTATATTGCACTGATCTGATCAAATAAATAGTAGTTGTTTTTCTGGTTAATGTGAGCACAGTGTGGATAATGTGACAGTTACATCCTGATTTACATTCACTTAATTTGCTAGTGAGTTTCCAAAGAGGGACTCTAGCGTGCAGGAATCGATAAGGTGTTAATCTTCTGAGAGGAAGAGCTGACAGGCGACTGTGAGGTAGGGAGAAACTCCCTTACGAAGGAGGATGCCAAGGCAGCTCATGATAGCCAACGTTGGAGGGGAGAATAATCCAATTCAAACAGACAAGGGGTGGATCAGGCTATTCCAAACTTCAAACCAACATACATCTAACATGGGGAAACGTCAGCGGAACATGTCTGTTTCTGTCTCTCAAAGTCCCAAGCAAGACGGAGTGGTTAAGGCGAGGTTCTGCTTTGTTCAGAGGCTGTTGAAGTGGCGTGCTTCTCGCAACTTGTTGATCAGTGAAAAAGCATCCAGACAAGGTCACTCGTGAAGCGCACGTCTCACCTCCAACTTCTTTTTGAGCTCTGCTGAGATGGCTGTGGGGGAGATCCACAATGAGGAAACATTTGGACTTTAGACTTTGATGTGTATGCTGTTAAACACACCAATAAAACAGAAAATAAATAGCTCTTCTTTGTCAAAGATGATTTATGTACCATGTGCCACAGGGTCAGTAGGATTATTTACTCTGCCTTGGGAAGTGTCTATAGAGGGAGCAGGGGACTTGGAGGTAGACGCAGAGACAGTGGAAAAGGTACGAGGTGTAGGAGTAGGGCGCTTCCCAGGGGGGTATAGAGGTCTCCTCTCATCTCCTAAAACAAAGTGGAACATGTGTGAAACAATGTTGGACCCATTTAATGACTGAGACTTTCCTTGCTATTACAAGTTTCCCAGAATAACACAGAGAGAATAAAAGAAAAGCATGTGTGGGAGATTCTGAAAAAGGTTGTTTACCAGATGTTGGTTGCATAACACTGGGTAGAGAACATTGGTGTGGCAGAACAGGCTTTGCGACTGAAAAAAACCCCACACCAAAAGTCTTAAAAGTGCAAATCATTCAAACCCCTGCCATTGGGTTTCAAGGGGTACAGAATAACCTACTCTAGTGAATAAATAAATTTAACAGGCGTGGGGTTTGACAGAATTGACGTACTGATACATTTGAAATGAGAATGAGCCGTAGAAAGACAGTAAGACCTACCTGGTAAACAGCTGTGCGGCTGGGGGAGGAAGTCCACCTTCTCTCTGGCTTCCCCTGTGCAGACAGACACATGATGAGCTTACAAGAAATGGAGGAATGTAGTCAAACTTGAAGTATGTTTTAAATAGAATGGATGGTTGGATAAAGAAATGGAGGTTGACAAGTAAACCGCTCACTTTTTTCGTTAAGGTAAACATTCTTTTCAGTCTCTGTGTCAGCTTTGGGAGTTGGCACAGGCAAGTGATCTCGTGGGCCCAAAATGCATACTGTTCAAAGCAAATACAATACATGATAATATATTTAGCCTCACGTTGTTTTGTTATTTTGAAAGGAAACAGTGGTTATGCTGTAAATATACGATATATGGATTTCACAAAATATTTAGTCAGAACATTTCCATTCAAGACAATTGCGTGGAACAGAAGGTACTTCCCAGCTGATAAGAACTAACTGTATTCAAAAAATTTAAATCACTTCCTCATAACACAAATTATGCTGGTAGGTTCACACTACTGAAGAACAAGTTATTTGTGTTGTTAGCAGTTTCCAGCTCAAAGTAGATCTTTTCTCAAATCATTGTAAGATACAGAAAGAATGACGCCATGCATTTGATAAATTTTTACTATTTAAAAATAATCCCAATTGAAAGCACAGAAAAAAACGTGAATGCCTTTAGACCATATCCTAACTTTTCCCAGTAAATGAGCAATAGAGTTTTTGTTAAATTCTTTTTGATGCGTTTTGAGTGTTTGGAGTGTTGACCTGGTAAGATTGACTTCTGACGGGCATTTACCTGGTTTGGGAGGTAAAGGTGGGGGGCTGGTATCAGTGGCACTCTGAAGACTCTTCTCCCCGTTCTCCTCATTTGACTGAACAAACGCTGAGTATACATAAGATTTTATTAGTATGAGCAACAAGACAGGTCAGCTTAAGCTGAGGCTGAACAATAAAAAAAACAACACAAACTGTACATACTAAACGCAGAAAACGGGGTTTGTCTTACTAATGCTCTCATCATAGGGCCCCTCCATAACGAATGGAGACAGAACTCCTCCGGTCTTCTCCACCAGACAGTTAACAACGTCATTTAGCGTGACACAGAAGATCTGCAGAGAGATATGCCATTATGTAGTGCAATAGACAAACATCTGGTTTTCTGTATCATCAGGATCACTTACGCCACCAGGTATAGTGGTTACATTCCAACTAGGACTATCCAGGCTAACATTTATTCAGTCCAAAACCTCCACCAATTGCCACGCATTATTTATCTTTTTTAAATCAAACTGTCCTTTAAGATTACCTCGGACTCATAGAGAGTACGATGAGGAATGTTGAAGAATGTTATCTCGGCCAAAACAGACCTGGTAATAATTAACTATAGGAACGCACTCAATGACTCAATTGAGAGAACACGCAACCCAAAAGCATGAACTTCAAGGCCTAATCCACCTCATGACGTTGAAAATCACAAATCATAAATGTTCCCCTTTTAACAATAATGTACTTTGCCTTTATGATGATTGATTCATTTATTTTCAAAAGATATTGAAGCAAGAACATGTGTATATATATTATGGGCTATGGCACTTGTATAAATCTAGCGAGTATAAAACTCATCTCAGATTGAATGCCTTTAAAATTACACAAAGGCGGAAGTCCTGGCAGACTATGATACTGAAGTGCATAAGAGAAGTTGTATTTCCTCTTCATGCATGATCATACCTGGTTGTTATGTATTATCAGTGATGCTCACGTTTGTCACAGATAACAAAAGGTCTTTGGGAGCGCTTTTGAATGATTTTTTGTTTGTTTGATAAAAGAACTTGATCTGAAACTCCTTGTACAACGTTGCCTTGACTGTATTATTTATGAAGTGATTGCATCAAAGGACATATGAACACGTGCTTCAGTGAGGCCAAAGTAGAGCACACATTGTTGCGTTAAGCGTTCTCATACTCACAGGGTTCTCTATATCGATAGCGAAGCCTCCGTCATGTTTCCGAGTCACACGGTAGTGCCTGAACACAGGTCTGATAAGAAAGAGAGACAAAGGTTGAGACAATCACTTTAATTTATACTGACTATATCAAATTCAAATCCTTTAATCGTGTATCATTATCAGTATGATTAGATTGGGTTCTTTGTTGGTGGCGTAAGGCGATTAACAAGACAAAATCCAGGCTTACGAGTGCATGGGCGTATTCCGTTAACAAGAATGCAGCTTGCATTGAGGAAGCAGCGTGCAATTAAATTTACTGGAACAGTAGTCACAGGTATTTATGGACGCCCCACTCCTAACTTGGAATAAACACCAAAACAAAAACCCCACTATATTTGTTTGACAGCAAGGGCAATGGAGAGTGTACCCATTAAGGTCCTGGTAGGTGGTGACTGCGAACGAGGCGCCGTCCCTGCCAGGCCTCAGCAGTAGATTCCCTTGATTAGGGTGCCTTTCCAGCATCATCATGGCCTCAGTACGGGACACCGGCTGGAAACACCTAGAGACGGTACAGTGGTGGTTACAATGGGGCATCTGCATTTGGTCATCCTGGTCTGTAGAGCCAATTCATTACTGTAGGTAAAGGACGTAAAACGTATTACACTTATTATTGCAGGCAAACAATATATGATATATATATAT
>JAVQIZ010199210.1:0-34064 GCA_036023535.2 Galaxias brevipinnis | reverse complement strand
ACCTCATTCTTTGATGAATTTACTTCATAGAAAATGATCAGCTGGAATGTGCTTAGTGCCCATGCGATTAAACACCTTAGCTAGCCTAAATTAGCTAGGTCTAGTAAACCATATTTGTGCTGCTATCTTAATGCACTGGCTGCACCATTCAGCTGTGCCAGAAGTAATTTTGAGATGGCCTTGTTTTTGTCAAAAGTTCACCAAAGAGCATAGACTAAGGAAAGCTTGAGCCATAGTTGTCATCTGACAATCATTACTTTTGCATTGTGTCATTAGTTGTCAGCAACTTCCACAACTTAAACTTGTGGAATAATTGTGACATTCAATTAAGGTTGGCTAGTTCACTTTGCAAATTAAAAAAAATTGTCAACAAGTATAAAACGGAGGTATGATCGCTATTGTGTATTTTGCTTTAGATTGAATGATTTTCCATCCATCCATCCATTTTCTGCCGCTTATCCTGGGCCGGGTCGCGGTGGCAGCTGGCTAAGAAGGGTAGTCCAGACGTCCCTATCCCCAGCAACGCTTTCCAGCTCCTCCTGGAGGATCCCGAGACTTCCCCGGGCCAGATGAAATACATAATCTCTCCAGCGTGTTCTGGGTCTACCCCGGGGTCTCCTACCAGTAGGGCGTGCCCGGAAAACCTCCAACGGGAGGCGCCCAGGAGACATCCTAATCAGATGCCCGAATCACCTCATATGGCTCCTTTCGATGCGAAGGAGCAGCGGCTCTACTCCGAGCTCCCTCCGGATGACCGAGCTCTTCACCCTATCCCTAAGGCTGAGCCAAGCCACCCTACCCTAGTTAATGGTTTTGTTACAAATGTATTTGTATGTGCATTCCTTTTGGAAAAATGTAATTAACGATCGAACATTTTTTACTACTACTACAATAAGTTGAGGCAGTACCACATTGCCAAACTTCAAACCCTGCAATTGCAAAGTGGTAGCTTGAGAAAAAAGCTCTGAAATCTGTACTGTTTCAAGGATATTAATTAAATGTGTTCACATGTTGCTGAAAAGTGTGAGATGGAGAGGAATTGAGTTTGTCCAAGACAGGGAACTACTTTGACTTACATCATACTTAGTTGCTCTAGAGCCTGATGTTTTTGTTTACATATGACTGCACTATATCTGATTCTGAACATTGATCTCAAACACCTGACACACTAGTATTGTATTATTAAATTATAGTATTGTATTATTATATTATTGTGGTATTATTATATTTTGGTATTATATTATATTGTACTATATTATACTATTATATTATAGTATTGTATTATATTGTTTATATTATAGTATTATATTGCATATCAGTGTCTGAGGTGAATTACTGAAGATGAAAATAAATAAACATTTGAGATCTACAAAATCTACAAATCTACTATTTGTGACATTATTTGTGTGATGGCTTACTGTCTAGCCTGCATAAGTGGAGTTAACCTGTGTGTCTTGGGGTGTGTTGGCATAGAGCTGATTAGATCCGCCCCCAGTAACTGAATTTAATTCCAAGAGGTAACCCGTGTAAAGTTAAATTTTCCACCTTTATAAAAAAAAACTAATTTCATGAAAATCAGTTCAGAATAAGAAGGGTTACAGTCGATTTTGTCTGCTTTGTTGCCACATTGTATTTGTCTACCCGCGGATCTTGACCGCTCCAAGATGGCTGACCTGCAGATACATAGCGGCGACATACAGCAGCGACCTTCAAGAGATCTGTGCATGAGTTTCTATGCTGCATACCTCTTGGTCCCCACCCCACAGTCCAATTTCCTATGTCGGATTGTGCCTAGCCCTTGGCCAGCTAAACATATAACAAAACATATTTTGCAGTTGTGTTTGTCAAACATCCCCTTTTGAGAAATTTGGTCTGAAGGCAACAGTATGTGGGCAACCCATAATAATCTAGTTTCTGATGAAATAGAATAGCAAGAAAATTTAGCAAGCACCGCTTAGACTATTGCAAAAGTCTTTTTCTGTAGTTAAAAAGTTTAATTTGTCAGTTAGGGCCTACATTTCACAATTAAGAACAGATCTTATTAGAATAAGACACATACAGTCAAACATGCATGCATGTGTGCACTCAGAATATTGAATCGAACAAATACTGATTGACATCTATTAGTTGAATAAGGGGAAAATGATATGCTTAAGTCTCCTTCGCTGTCGTGACCATCTCATTTCCCACCACCAGCAGCAGGAGCAGGGGCTGGAGCAGGGGCTGGTGCAGGGGCTGCAGCTGCGGGAGCGGTGGCCAGACGGGCTAACAAGAAGGGCAGCAGGGCCAAAAGTTGGTTGTTCTGGTTTTGCTGAGGATAGGGAAAGTATTGGGGGAACTGCGGCTGCGGTTGATACGGTTGATAAGGATAGGGCATGTTGCCTCCATAGTTTCGATACCCCTGTAATACAGACAGAAAGCAGACCATATATTTTGTTTCTTAGTATTACATCCTGTATAAAAGTATTTTTACTAGAGGGAAGTAAGTTTAAGTAATGTATAACAAATGAGATACGAACTTCATTACTGTCTGAACGTTTCACACGGTCGTTCTCCTCAGACACCTGAGAAACATTTATTTGATAAAGTTGGTTAGTGGAACTTCTAAACTCTTTAAATAATGATGATATTTCAGATAAGAACTGTGAAGCACTTTGGCACTTACAGGGAGGGAGGAACACAGTGCTACAAAGCACATTGCCAGGATCAGCAGTTTTATGGATGACATCTTTCTATTGAGAATCAACAAATGGCATAAATGGAGAACTTAATAACAATAGGAATAATTAGCAATTTCCTTAAAAAACTGGAGTTATAAAGTCTTACCTTCAGACGAAGAGGAATATAAAAATGATAAATATTCTAGAAGTTAGGCTGGGTTGAGACTGATTTGCGGTGTGCTGTAGAGAACATGGTTTTTTAAAGAAAATATCAACTGTCTTTAAACCAATCAGGTTTCAATGGTGTTATGATCTCTTGTTTACCCAACGATTTCAAATGTGAAATTTTGTTTTTGGGGATAAGCCTAAAAATCCCTGTTAAGTCACAAAAGTCACCAAGCCCCGATGTCTCATCCGTATTATGAAAGAAGTATATTTGGAAACAAAGCATGAATCACACAATTTATAGTATGTAGCTTATAAGGTATGTAGAGTAAGAATGAGGGAATCTTAGGCTGATAAGGATTGGATATGCAGAATCTATTGATTTAGCATCCTTGCAACACAGACCGAAGGCGTGTTTAAATTTTTATTGATACATGAAATTGGTTGTTGTTTTACTTGTGCCGATGATAGGTGTAACTTAAACGGACTTCATTAGTCTGAGCATTTCACACGATGATTTTCCTAAGACACCATAAAAAAATGTATTTGATTGACTGACTTACTGATTACCAAAGATAATTTAACGTGAAATATAATTCCAAAAATAACCATACAGCAGATAGACACATGGAAAAAGGTGGACAGTTTCATGAAGCACATTACCAGAACGTGCTGTTTTAGCAACTTTCTAAGAGAATAAACAAAAGGTGTAGTACTGATCTAACATTATTTAAATAATAATTTTATAGAAAAATGAATGACAAAATGTATGTATAAAAGTTTTCCTTCTGACAACATAGTAGTATAAAAATGGGTGGGGGAGTATTTTATTTACGCTATTATGTAGTACAACCAAAGGTACATTTTTCCCATTTTCAAATTATATTTTTCCACTTTATTAGTCTTTCTAATCAACTTGCACTTGGATCCAGCACTAGATTTCTATGAGACTGTGGAAAAAGATGTGTTATCTTAAAATCAAAAAGGACAAGGTTAGAGGAAATTTTTGCTTTTTCACATTATGTAGAATATGCATCAGTGAAACTAGATAAACAAATACTAAATAAGTGACTTAGGAAATGTATCAGCTTTGAAATGGAGCGGTTGGGTCTAAAGTTGGGTCAGGAACTGGGGTTGAAATGGAGAGAGAAGTTGGGGCTATAGATGAGACTGGGGCTTTCATTTCAATATACACAGATAGGATGTTATAATATCCATTATGCCATACTCAAAGATGAGCACTTCAAAAGCTTATATTTTAGAATGAACTTGGTTGAGAGGGTTTTTGAGTGGGCACCCTCCATCCTGGATGTTTCTTTGATTTGAGCCCACGACACCTCCAGAAGGCTTAATGGTGAGCAATGACATCTGAAATAGGTAATCTGAAATATGTTGAGGAAGAGTTGGGGCATCTATTCCGATATCAACTGGGGTGAAAATGGGACAGAGGTTCCAATCTCCAAAATAAAGAACACAAACATTGTTAAAACTTCAGAATGCATTCATTCAAGCCCCTCTGTTTAGTTGTCAAATTGAAAATATAGTACAACACATTAGTGTCAGAATTTCAGAAAGAATTTGCTAAGAATATAATCAGGACAAGTGACTGTCATGGCCATTGCAAAAGTTGTCTTCTGTATTTAGTATGCAACACGTGACGATCCAATAATCCAGTTATAGCCCTTTGACAGATCTTTTCCTACATTATAGTCCTTAAAGGATTCTCCGTACCATAATTCCATATTTACTTCATAATAATTTTCATTAATTTAGCATACCTCTTTGTTTAGGGCCGTTGCCTTAGTTATGACGGTCAACAACCTTTTGTATTATTTAAGTGGTGTATTCTCAGATTTTCCCCATACTGATGGATTAAAAATGATTGGAACAAGTGTCACCTCATAATTATGTATGAAACATAGCTGTATAAATAATTATAGTGTTAAATATTGAATATGGTGTTTGTTTTGTTTTTGTTCAACATCATTACTCTAATGAAATGTTTTACATAAACTGATTGTGAGATTAAGGTGATGAACAGCAGAGCCATTACTTCACACATATTTTTTCTTATACATTGGTTTCAAAATTTCTATTTTAACATAATATTTGTGAAGGTCACTGCACAGTATATGCATGCACACATAAAGAAAGAAAGAAGGCTACTACCAGTGGCACTAGAAAAACCAAGACACAACTGTTGTAATGCATTCAAAAGATTTATTTTGTCACTTACATTTCATCAGATTAGAATGATATGTGTGTATTCAAACAAGCATGTGTGAACACATAAAAAACGTAATATTTAATCAAAGACTTGCTGATTGACATCTAATAGTTGCATTGGGGGAAAATGATATGCTTAAGTCTCCTCCGCTGGCGTGACCATCTCATTTCCCACCACCAGCAGCAGGAGCAGGGGCTGGTGCAGGGGCTGGTGCAGGGGCTGCAGCTGCGGGAGCAGTGGCCAGACTGGCTAACAAGAGGGGAAGCAGGGCCAAAAGCTGGTTGTTCTGGTTCTGCTGAGGATAGGGAAAGTATTGGGGGAACTGCGGCTGAGGTTGATACGGTTGATAAGGATAGTAGTTGCGTCTATATCCCTGCAACACAAAAAGAAAACAGACCATATGCTTTAATTCTTAGTAATACAGGATTAAGTAGTCTTTTAACTTGCGACAGATACAGTGGAATAGAGGAGATACGAACCTCATGACTGTCTGAACGTTTCACACGGTCGTTCTCCTCAGACACCTGAGAAACATTTAATATGATCAAGTGGGTTAGTAGTTACTTCTAAACTCTTTAAATAATGATGATATTTCAGACAAGAACTCTGAAGCACTTTGACACTTACAGGGAGGGAGGAACACAGTGCCACAAAGCACATTGCCAGGATCAGCAGTTTCATGGCAGCCATCTTTTTAGAGAGAATGAACAAAATACTTGAATAGAGAACTTAAGTTTAATGTACAATACTCTATACTCAATACTCTAATAATTCATAACATCTAGATAAGATTTCAATTAAAAAGGGTTACCTTGAGGTGAACAGGAATATGGAAATGTTGATCACTCTAGGAGTCACTCTGTGTTGAGATTGATGCTTTGCTGGTTACTGTAGAGACGTGCTTTTAAAAGAAAACGTCAGCCTTTGATAAACCAATCAGACTCAATGATGTTATGTTATGGTCTCATGTCTTTCCTGAAAATATGAGAAGTGATGACATTTTGTATTTGGGGGATCCGCCTAAAAATCCATGTCCACAGTCAACCCAAGTCACTAGCACCTATGTCTCAACCATATTAGGAAAGGAGTATGTTTGGAAACAAAGGCATGATTCATACTGTGTGCCAACTGTAGCGTAGAAGGTTTGTGCAACTCAATTGATTAACAACAGATGACAGGAGCTTTTTTGATTTTGCATTGCAATTATTATTTATTTGAAACAATACTAAGTTAATATACTATGTATCTATTCAGTGTATCAATTCATTTTAAGTGTAATACTCCAAAAGAGAAACATATTCTCCGTTGTATTATTTGTCTGTTTAACAGCTGCCCGCATCGTACAAGGGGTAAACCTTTACTAGTACGTGGGTGTTATATACTGTATAATGCAAGTGTATCAATTGTCAAGAATTATATGATTGATCTGAATTACACAGATTTTGATTTGAGATGGTTAGATGATGAAGGCTAAAAACAATAAAATGAGGCAAGCAAAATAGAATAAAATGGGTTATGCATCAGCCTTGACCAGGAGCTGGAGTTAGAGCTGGAGCTGGAGCAGGCGCTGGAGCTGGAGCTGGAGCTGGAGCTGGAACTGGAGCAGGAGAGTTCAGACGGGTCAAAAGGAAGAAATGCAGCAGGGCCAGAAGTTGGATGTTCTGGTTTGGCTGATAGAAGGGTAAGAATGGAGGGATCTGAGGTTGATAAGGATAGGGTATGTAGCGTCCATTGCTTTGGTAACCCTGCAATAAAGACAAAAATCATAGTATGTGTTTTTGTGTTTTATTTACACATGAAGTGGGTAGTCGTTTCACTTGGGACGATATGTGTAACAGTTTATACTGACCTCATTTGAGTTTGAACGCTTTACACGATCATTGACCTTAAACACCATAAAATAATTTAATTAGATTAACTTAGCTATTGGTTAAGAAAAATAATTTCATACCAAAAAGAACCATGAAGTACTTGACACTTACAGGGAGGGAGGAGCACAGTGTCAAGAGGCAAATTACCAGGAACAGTTTAGACATCTTTTTGGAGAGAATATACAGAAGGTGTAGATAGAGTACATCAGTGGACTCTATGTGCTTATCATTTAAAGAATAATTTAATACAATTTGAAAATGTTTGTTTCAAAGTCTTACCTTGGAGCAAAGAAGAATTTAGTATTGTTGATTATTCTAATGATTAGCTGAGTTGAAGTTGATGCAAAAATGTTCTATGGGCTTTACAGACATGTTCATGCTTTTAAAGAAAATGTCAACCGTCAGTGAACTAGTAAACCAATCAGGTTTGAATGATGATAAGGTCATATCTGATTTGCCCAAGTAAACTCGAAAATATTTTTGATTTACATTTCAGAGTAAGTATGATGTTTTAAAAATAAGGGGTTATGCGTGGGTGTGTGTGTGTGTGTGTGTGTGCGTGTGTGTGCGTGTGTGTGTGTGCGTGTGTGTGTTGTTATTCTTCTTCTTCTTCTTCTTATTGTTATTATTATTATTATTATCATTATGAATACTCTTTTAGTAGATTCAAAAATACAAAATACAAAATACAAAATAGACATCCTTCCCATTTAAAAGTTTATTTTTACATCGTAACAGTCAAGCATGTTCACAGTAAATTTAAGCTATAGACTTGAAAGAGATTTAAGATGCCAATATTACATAGGATGCGCTGATCCAAAAAGTATAAAGTGATATTGGATATTATCAAATAATGTACCATTTGCAAGAGTGGAACTAGACAAACAAATAGGAAATAAGTGAATTAGGAAATGCATCAGCCTTTAGCAACAGTTGCTGCAGTTGGGGTTGAAGCTGTGGCTGTCGCAGAAGTTGGAGTTTGAGTTGGAGCTGAAGTTGGGGCTGGGGCTGGAGCTGGAGCTGGGGCCAGAAATATGCTGAGAAGGAATTGGAGCAGCTGTTCTGGTGTCAATTGAGATGGGATAGAGGTTCCAATCTACAAAATATAGAACACAAACATTGCTGACCATTCAGAACACATTCATTCAAACATTATTTATGTAAATATTAAACAAAAGTTATACCTCATTGGAGTCAGAATTGGAGTCAGAATTGGATAAAGATTTTGAGTGTGCAATTTGCTCATGTTCCATCACCATCTAAATGATCATGTGAAAACAAATGTATTTCGTTAGTTAGAAATGTTTGCAAGATATCAATGATTATACACATTTTTATACTCACAGGGAGAGCCACTGCGAGGCCCAGAAGGCATCCCAGGAGTATTGCGGTTTTTATCATGGTTCCTGTGGTCACTACCGTGGAACATTAACAATGATATGAATATGACTATGTAACACTAAAAACATAAATCATATACAAAACAAAGAACAATAAAAGTTCTGAAAACAAGCAATTGCGTTACCTTTTAAGGCTCCACTAAGTCCAGCAGTTAGTCAAGTCAATGACAAGGTAAAGAAACTAAGTCGTGAGGTTCTTCTTAAATAGAATGAAACGAGTGGATGCCACCCAACCATGTTGAGAAATACAGTATTTAGACTTAATGTTTTGAAATATTATTTGCAAAATATAGGAGGTGCTGTTCGGATTACATTTGGATAAAAGGCTTATCTAGATTGGTTACTATTACAATATTATTTGATTACAACAGAAACAATATTTATTATTACTTTTTTTCTTTGGAATTCATTTCAACCAAGAAAGGTTACACATTTGCAACACACTATCAGTGTTCTAGCTGCCAAGCCACTGTTGCTAAATTAAAGAAAGCTTAGCCTAACCATGGGACTAAGTGGGGCTATGATTACTAAATCAAACTGGATTATTGTCTGAAACAGAATTGAATGCAACACCCTGTAAACAAGCCCCACCTTACCACAAGAAAAATTTCCCACTTATTTTTTTCTCTCACTTTACTCAAACAAATGTTTACTTAAACGTTGTTAAATAGTATTTTATTTAACATTTTTAATACTAATATAATGCAGATCTATACATAGAAGTCACAGATTGAAGTCACTTTGTGGATCAAAGTTTCAATGTAAACTGAGTCAACATCACTTGGCTCAAAAGGGGGTCCTGTAATTGATACATTTATATAGGATTTCAACTCAAAGTTTATTAGCAAATACTATAGAAAATCACTGTATTACACATACAACAAAGCATGACTCATGGACATGGTCACTTGGTTTTCACAATACCTTTCTGTAGCACATAAAAGCAGGAATGCATAGTCGTTTACAGAACAAATACAGAGTATTGTCAAGGGGCAAGTAAGTGTTTTGGAAAACGTATTTTTTTTATATAAAGATTGAGTGGTAAACCAGTGCTAGCTTTTATTATACCGTAATTATTGTTTTCTTCTAGACATTTGGGGAGGTATGGAGTTCTTCTGTGTTGTGGTCTTATTTTTATCATCAGTGGCAGCACATGTGAGTATCCATTTTTATCACACTGTAGAATAATCAAAAGTATACAACAAAAATATTTTTAACCATAATACAAGTTTTTATTTCAGTAGACATTTTCAAACATATGAAAACAATGTAGAGAGAGATAACAGATGATGCGGAGTCAGCCAGTCTTAGATTTTCATGGTAAACTGTTCCAGAGGGTGGGCCATAGATGGTAAAAGCCCTCTGACCCTTTTCTTTTTGTCATAAGGACATTATGCAGTCCTTTGTCAACAGAACAAAAGTTGTGTTTCTGTTCATAAATTAATACACAGTATGTTCCATAAAGTTAACGGGGGACAATCAATGTTTGTTAAAATTGTGAAATCAATTACAAATTAAACCAAAAGCCAACGCCATATTGTCAAAATGTATGTTTGCTATTTTGAAACAAATCAGAAAAAAGTTAAACGATATCTAACTTAAGAGTCATTTTATAAGCTAGTAAAATCAAGACTGAACATTCTTTTTTAATCTGACATTCCAACTCAAACAGCAGGTTTGGAATTCGTAGTAAGACAATGAAATGATAAGAGGTAACCTGTGTTAGAGAATAAATATGCTGACCTCCCAGTAGTGTTTATTATTTCGGACCATTGTCATTGATAATGAGGTAATCCTGTCTTGCCAGCCTGACCCATGGTCACAGTGGCTGCAGGAAATGCCTCAACTCCCTACCTTCTCTGAAGTCAAGAGCAACGGTGACCCTAGGGTAGGAAAAAAAATCCTGCTGTGCTTTCTCTTTTTACAGTTTCACTTGATTATGAATTATTATTAAATATTACAAACAGAACAAACTTTTATCAATTATTTTGTCAAGCCTACTGATGGCGGTGGAGCCCCTCCTCAGATTGGAAGAAACCCAATGGGTGGAGGAAGTGTGGGCCGTGGTCCTATGAGAGGAGGACCTGTGGGACCACGAGGGAACGGAGGCCGTCCTGGTCGCCCCCAATGGGTATGAAGCATTGCTGCTTCATGGTTATAACACATTAATTGCTTTTTAAGGTAATAAGTCCTCACAATTAGTTCTATGTAGCAAGGTGAGATGCCACCTTGGATGCCGAACACACCTATGGGTGGGCCAGGAAATGGAGGCAGCCAGCAGCCTATCGGAGGAGCACGTGGTCCCAACCCTCCAGGGGGAACTATAGTATGTGACTTCTAGGGGGTCGACCCAATTAAAGTGTCCAAGATTTTCAACAAGCGTTAGATATTGTGCACACAACCTGGAGAGATCCAGCCTCACTTCTTGAGTTCATTTTGGAATCTATTCGTGATTCAGGGGTTTTATCATGCACACAGTGATATTTCATTTCATCCCCCAAAAATCCCTTTGTTCCAAAGGCTGACTGCACGTTATCTTCTTCAGGGGCCTGACTTTAGTAACATTCCTGCACCAGGAGCCTTCCTTGGCCAAATGCCACTAGACTTTGGTGGCCGTAGAGGAGGCTCCATAGGGTCCTCTGGACGTGGGGGGCCAAGCGGGAGACCCAATGGGAGGCCAAAGGGGAGGCCCAATAAGAGGGTAAGTTTATGGCCTAGGAACAGTAGGCTGAGGGTCATTAACATCTTGTTCAACTATTAGAAATAAGATAACTGTAAACTCTGGGTTGTATCTTTTTAGCCTACTCCACCACCTGGAGCAGGGGATGGATCTCCATTTGATGGAATCCTCATGGGTGGGAAACCACATCCAGGGGTTGAGGTAGTTGGCTTCAACAATTATATTGTTCAAAGTAAAAAAAACATTATTAACAGCTGTAATAAAAATACAAAAATACACAAATATACAATTTTATTATCAATAAATGACTCTAATATAATGATTCTATAATTACATTACATGTTTCATCTTAAAATTTTCTTTTTTCTCTAGGCTAATAGAGAGTTTATCACCTTATTCAAGGTACATCTTTAATATGGCTGAAGAAAACACTATAAACACACAACTGTGAAACCCAGTTGTGACCAACAATAATGTAAACCATTTTTCTTACTTTATAGGCTGACAATGTAACATTCAACGTAGGAAAAAAAACACTACAGCATACTAAAGGCATACAACATGTTAACTAGTTTTGTAACTAAAATCTATTTTAAAAATTGTCTCTTAGAATTCAACTGGTCTGCAACTGAAAGAGGTAATATGGCTTAACTAAAAAAGTATAAATAAAAATTTTTACTTTATGGCTTTGCGATCTCCACAAACATGTATTTTTAAATCTCAATGCAAGGGGAACAAACATAGCATATCTAAAACGTTAAACATGTAATTACAGTCATTTCAATATTTCTATTAATAGGGTGAGAACATTTTTCTGCTGCCACAAGTAAGCAATCTACATACATTTACAATGTGTTGTTTTTAACAACCATCACCATTTAGACCCTGATCTGATAATGAATATATGTTTTTCATCATGTTATAATTAGGATGGAAGCGGACCTCCACCTCCAAAGGTACAGCAAAACCCGACTGGTTCACAACATTTTGTCAATATTTTAGAATGCATTTTCTTACTCAATATAAATCAATAAATTCCAAAACTACAATTTGCTAGTAATTTGCAGTCTTTCTCTTTTTTGTTTTATAGGGGGGTATTGGTGGCCCTCAGAGATTAGGGGTATGAAGCGACAATTTTGTACTGTACAATAATATAATAATTAGTTAATATTAATTTTACGAAAGTAACTTTGCTTTCTCCTCAATGCTTTTGACAGTATGGATACGGATATTCTGGTCTTCAGGTAAATGTTATTTGACTTGCTTTTAAGATGGATCCCAGCAGAATTTCGGCATTTAAAAAATGTGAGAGGGAACCTTAATGAAACTTTATTGTTATTTCAGCCTTATATTAAACTGATCTACAATCCTTCAGCCACGGTAATGATCTACCTTACAATCTACAGTTGTTTTTTTTTATTTCTCCCAAAAACATTTCACTTCACAAATAAAGTATATTTCTGTTAATCCTTCAAGCAAAAAATTTCCTTTGAATATGGAATCACACAACTTGTAAGTAACTTTAAGAATTATTTGGGATAAAGCAAAATTCTTTAGTTTTTTATTACATTTGATTGTGCCGGTTAAATATTGCTAACAACTGTCTTCCTTTACATATTCATACAAAGCTGCCAATTGGTAAGTCCAGAGCTATCTGAAAGAGAACAGTGAACCAAAACAATGTTGCGTGCAACATCAGATTATATCTACATCAACTAGATTATATCAAATATACTCTAACATATGGCTGGTTAATCTTCAGGCTGAGACCAAATTGAAGACAGGAAAAGCTAACAAAAGGACTCCCACATGTAAGATGGGTGAGAATTTTGTGATTTTTAAATATCGTGATATCTTCAAATGTAATTTAAAAATAAGAGTAATCCTTAAATTATTCGTGTTCAGGCTATTTCAAATAATGTGAATGCTCTTCTGTTTTCTTTTTTTCAGATGGGAAAAGGCAACGAGTTGAACCTTATATCAATGTCATCTTTCTATACCTTTCTTTCACTATGAGTATATGAAGTAGGACCACATACCATATGATGTAATCATGTAGAATGCCTGTTAATTATCTCACATTGGCTGTATATTAAATTACTCTGTCTTTCATTAAATCTTTATGCATGCAACAACAAGAGAACTAAACATCTCTGTAAACATTAATTTATTGAGTTGAACACAGCGTTTGTACATGTTTTGATTCCTGGTAAAAAGCAATACAAAACATTGGACTGATTGAGACAAAGTAATTTGGCAGCAGAGATGTCATTGAAGACTTCTCGAAGTGTGAAATTAGCCTCATCGCCTTGTTCCATTCTCTTCCCAAATGAATTCTATGGCTCAAATAGGAATGGAAAGTTGGCGTGGCCCTGAAGGAAGATTAAAAACAACATATCTGAAAATACAATAATCACCACAATCTAAAACAGAAATGGTTACTTTAGTAAATGCATGCCTTAGTTATTTTTGCGGACAAATGCTCACAGGTATTACAGTACCTCGTCAAAGACTGGACCAGCTGTGTCTCCACGGTGATCAGGGGGAGGAGTGGAAGATTCGGTCTGCACGTCCATAAGCCATGTCTGTCACACATGCGCAAATACTTACTGTAATAGCTGAAAACAATCACTGATACAAAATCTTCCTACCACTTGTCAGAGGTTTTACTTTATATGTGAACTTACTTTGTCTCCTTGTCCTCGAGGTTGGACAACCTGCTAAAATAGATATGATCAAATCATTCAACGTTCCCCAATTGCAGCCAAAATCAAATCTAAATTTAAAAAACTATGACAATAGCTGCAAATGTCTTGCTTCTTGTTTCCTGATTGTTATGATTACACTCTCCTACCTGCAGAGGCAGCTGTGGCTTCTGTGTGGGTTTCGCTAAGTTCTGTTGAACCTGTCCTGCTTGCGGGTTATTGGGCTGTACGACCATTGTTGGGTTTGTCTGCTGGGGGTTGGCATAGGGGGGCAGGTAGTAGGGGTAGCCCAGTGGAACACCCTGTTGAACATATTTCACATTAAATGCCCACACACAAACAGTAGGTCACTGCTGCACAGCCTCTTGATAGTGTAACTGTACCTGCATTCTGGGATGCTGGGGAAATGTGTAGGGGTAGTAAAACTGGGGGACCATCTGAAAAGGATTTGAAATCAGAAAAAAAATAGGTTGGTATGCAGGTTATGGCACGGCACACTAACCAAACACACAATATGGGCAATGAATATCAGCTTTAGGTTTCTGAAATATAGACAAAATAGAAAACACAACGGGTCAAAAATGAGGCCAGTACCTGTGGAGTGTTCTGGGGCTGCTGGGGGACCCCAGGGTTGTTTGGGTCCTGAGGGGCCATAGGCTGATCCTGCTGAGCATTGGGGAACAACATGGAGGTCAGTTGCTGATTTCCCTGTGTGGGGATCAGCAGCTGGGGCCCCTGCGGGCCGAAGGGCCCTGCTACCTGGGGGTTAAGGTTCACCATCTGTGGAGGGAATCCCAGCGCTGGCTGCTGCAACACATATTGGGGCTGGAACAGAGAACCATGAGGACGGAATAGTTGTTTCAGACGCTGAGACCCAGACACACTCAGAATAAGCATGTGCTTATTAGATGTTCAACTGAGACAAGTGCTGTAAAGTACCTGCACTTGTGCTTGTCCAAACCCTACGCCTGTTAGAGTTAGTCCATTCAGCCGAAGAAGCTGCTAAGCCGAAAACATTATGTTCAATGTCATCACAAAACACAAGGCTAAATTGTAATTGTAATACAGTAGCAATATAGACTTAAATTCTACATTGCATAGAATGTATACAGGGCCATTAACTTACTTCATTGCTGTTACTTGCAAGAATTCCAATTTGCACCTGAAAGGTTCAGGAAAAACAAGAAAATATACTGTCTGTATTGGAAAAAGATACTATGAATGATGTTATGACAAATAGTACATTGGAATGGACGGTTCACTCACAGGAATGGAAATGGAAGAGCCAAAAATACAGACCAACACAAAGGCAGTTTGAAGGTTCATAATGTCTACGGAGCACAAAAAAATCTGCTTTCAAAACCTTTGATCTAAAAGAAAACCATCATTTTGTACTGGCAACTAAATAATGGCATGCATTTACAGAAAGAAAAACTGATTTTGTAGAAATTAGTTCAACTCCATACCTTTAGATGACCAGTTTACGTGTCCACGTGTCTTTTTTCTTGTCAATCCCAGTGCCTCCTCTCCATCTCACTGTGAACTTCTGTCTTTTAAGTCCTTCCTTCTGCTGAGCTACCTTTGACCAGCCATACGCATTACGAGGTAAATATGACACACTGGTGGTAACAGATGAGAGGAGGCTCAGACAGTTATGAAGCAGAAACAAATTACTGGGTCATTATGGACAGGCCTTTGCATACTCTAAAATCTATGATTGGACTTGGTTGGCGTTGTCATGAAAACGTCTCAACAATGACATAGTGTCATGCTTGCATGACAGTTTTTGTACTTGAACATGTGCACCATAATCCTCAAGCACACTGGTTACACAATTTTCTTTAAAAAAATATTAGTTGTTGTGGTTTAACAAATTCAGTTTTTGAAGCCAGGTGACATCATGGATTATAATACAACATCATTCTTAAATGTGCTTTTGACATTGATTTATTTGTTTTATAATTTGCCAAATGTTCTCTATAGGCGCATCTCTTCCAAAAAGACTAATAGCTCAAGTGTGAGTAACACAATGTCATGGTAACTTTGAAAATGTGTAAACTACTGGACTGTTATCATCAGTCATAACAACAGAGAAATTAAGTACAATAACTAAGTCAAAATGCAACCAATTTTGATAGACACATTTGTAGTTTACTTCATGCATTTAGATTTGAACTCTTTGTTCAACTGTTATTTATCATTCAAACATACATTATAATCCACTAGGGGGAAGTGGAACCATAATATAAAAATAGCTGACAGATATTTGTAATCATCAGCGTTGGACTCTGGTTTGCTAACATGAAAACTCAACAGCTTTATTCAGTTCAAAAGCAATGTTTATTGAAATGTCAAGAAAAACACACAGGCATTTGTTTTGTCATATAGGGCTAAGAAAGATTCCAGCATGTGTTACGTTTCAAGCGCAGTGTAAATTTCAAGCTTTAGTGGAGGCCATCTCATGGTGTTTACATGGAGCTGCAGTTGTAGTTGGTATTCCTGTTGGGTGTTGAATCTGGGATAAGACAGAACATTTTATTAGTGTTCTGTAGAATAACCTAATAACCTACCACTTATCTGTTCCTTTTGTTATATTTTAGGTCACCTGAATATCCAGATTAGTGTTCACATTGTTTGCCTTTTTCATTAGAAAACGCTAAAGGAGAGATGAGAAAATGTATAAGCCAGAGAACCTATGGCATGCCCAAGCAAATTATACTACATAAGCTTAAGATTTCAAAGTTGCACCTTGAATCTTCTCACAGGTTCTGACTGAGGAGGACCTTGCTGCTGCTGCTGCATGCCACCACCAGTACCACCAGTACCACCAGTACCACCAGTAGCTCCCTAAGCCATGAAATAAATAATCGGTTATTTGTGTGAAATATGTATTTTCTTTATTTATGGATGTGAATATAGATGTGATTTAGATAATGTAGAAACATACTATCAAAATGGTAAATGTTGCCTGTTATTGTATATCATACACTTAAAGAATGCTATGCGTTGACTTTACCATGACCTGCTGCTGGGGTGGAAATGCACCAGGCATTTGAGGCCCTCCCATGTAGGGCAGCTGTCCGTCCAGAAAAAAAGTGAAAACATTAAAAGCTTCCATTCCTAATTAGACAAAACGTAATAAAACAATGGAATGTAAAAATGTTGTATCTGTGTTGTTGAAATGTATTTTTTTTGTATTCTTACCCCATTCATTGAGTTAACAGGATACTGGTACTGTCCAGGGAATGGTTGTTGTGGCCCAATATTAGGACCTCCATAAGGAAACATAGGGAAGACTTGAGGCTGCATGGCATATGCAGGGAAGCCAGGAACTATCTGAGTAACAAGATGTACAAAAAGATTTGCAAATGTATCCTGCTCTTAACATCCTGCATACTGAGACCCTTGGCTTTCACATTGTAGCTTTTGCCATGTTGTAGTTTACGTTTTTTATGTATTTGTCTCTGTATACAATTTATGCTGAGAAATTAAATGTGTGTGACCAACCTGGCCCAGCTGGGGCTGTCCAAACAGAGTGCCACCAGACAGGAGAGCTGGGTTCAGTGGGTTCAGGGGGTTTAGGCCTCCCACCACCAGCCCAGGATTCACCCCATTTATCACACCTCCATTCAAACCTGCAAGTAGTCTCAATTTCTGTAGAGGGAAGAAAATATGAAGTTAAAATCATATGATTGATTGTTCCAGCCTTTTTCATGATCTTTGATGTGATCTGCAGTAGCTGTAAACTAAATGATAATAATTTAAAAAGCACGTTTTACCTTTCCTTCACCAACCTATGGAGATGAGATAGTTAAAGCAGTTAATTCCAGCAATTTTATGATGTAAAACTGCACAAGGTAAAAGGATGTTGTTATGATTTAACATCTTCTCAGTTATATTCAACAACTTACATTGCAGAGCAGTGCTATAAGGGCTGAAAGTAGTAGAAGCTTCATGTTGTGATCTGAAAAAAAAGATTTCAAGTTAAACTTTTACTTTTGTTTTTTAAATCTTTCCTAATTGCGAAAAAAATTGTCATATTGTATTTTGTAGTCCCATGGTTCTTTACCCTTCAATTCAGATGTACAGACCTGGTAATGATAATGATGTTCTTTGTCTAGGAGCTCAAGTTGCTTTGATCATGTCCCCTGTGATATGATGGCCTTATATTGGTTGTAAACCTCATGAAGCAGCCAATTACAAAAAAAGAAAAGAAATAACTTGTCATATTAGTCAACTGTATGCATGATGGCACAATAGCCATTTGAAAAGAATTTCAAAAGTGTTGTATTGTTCCGATTTTACTTGAATGACCGCTCATCCTTCTAGTAGACTCTAAATTGTTGAGAGACCACTAATGATAACAAATGGATTAAGAGACATAGGATGGTTTCCCCATAAGGACATTAACAAAAGACTCAAAACTGTGTCATGAAATGTATGTGGTCAAAGGAGAGCATCCTTCGGTGTCCAACATAACAAAACATGTTTTTTTTTCCATCAATAGCTATTATATAAATAAGCATTTGAAGCTTTGTCCACATAGAAATATTCAGTAAATAAATCCTTGTCACTGATGTACAGGTGAGCCTCTGAACAAAGTGGCATCCCTGGACTTTTGAATTTGACCAGGCAGTTAACAAAGACATAGAATGGAATGGAACATATTGACCACGGGGGAAATTGTAGTATCACTGTTTGGCCATCAAAAAAAGAACGAATTGGAAATAAAGTGATAAAATACACACAGTAAAACAAAACTATAAAAATAAATCAAAAAAGGTACGATAAAATTAAAAGGAGGATATATGCAATGCAGATACATATAGGAATACAACTTTATAAAAGCATGTGTAGAAGTGAACCATCAAGTTAATTTTCATCAATTTAGAAACCCAATTGCAGTTGGTAGAATATATTTCCTAAATCTCTAAATTTTACAAACAGGTAATAGAAATCGATTGCTATAAAAACTCTTCTGCTTTATTAGGACTTCATGTGTACATGTTTTCTGTTGTTTAAAATTGTTTGAACCTTTTTTCCAATAGGAGCAGTGAAGATGACCTAAGTTAAGGTTAAGACCAATTACTGAGTACCTAGGCTAGTCTACTACTATGATTCTTAGTAATGCTCCCCAGCCAACAAATAAACAAGAAGGTGACAAAGGCCATAAAGCCATATAAAAAAACGTTCCCATTTACATTCCCCCAGTTTTCACGTTTATAAGTGAAGAGTATAGTGTGGAGTGGAATAATGCAAGCTACTGCAGTGTACTAAAACATGATATATGTGAATTGCATTGTTTGCCTTATTGTTTTGTCTTCATGGCCTTCATTTGTCTATTTGCTCACTGCTGTGGGGTGTTGTATAGCATCACATTTGGTGACTTGACTTAGCTGAAAGATTTACGCTTTATACTATATTTTATACTTATTACTTTATTACTTTATATCTGAGCACCCCTAAAATATATAATTTTCTTAAATTCACAAGGCCATCAAGAGCCATGGCATCATTCTAGTGTGGCTTAGGATATGGTTCCATGTGGTGATTAGGTTGTCTGAGTGTGCTATGAGCTGTCTACTCCGTTGTCTAGGTAAACACCTCTTGAGTGAGCCTGGGGCTTTACATTGATTATAGATTGTCATGTGGTTTCGGGAATATGGAATTTACCACTTACGTTAGTAGTTTCATTATTCTGATGGTGAATAAATACAATAATGTATTCTGGGACATGTTGTAACTTGTTGAAATGTTAAAATAGAAAATGGAACAACTGGGGTTGTTATAGTATCTGTTAAACAAGCTCATGAAAACCCCAACAATTTAGTAAATGCTGGCCTTTATTTATAATTGTATTAATCATTTTAATTTTATTTGATTGTTTGGGCTGGCTGACACTTGAACTTTAATGTTGACACGTTGTTGCTCTTCTAGGGCTCATATTTCTCAGCACTCTTACAAATGAATGAATATGTATCAGTACACAGAAATTCATTAGGTTGATTCAAAAGGACTATTAAAATAATCATTCAACTGCAATGGCATCATTAGTCATACTGTTGTTTATTTGAATGCCAGATCATAAAACACATGTAGAACCAGTGAAGATATTATTTAAATAGTAATAGGTCATTTCATAATGAAGCATGCTACGACACATTGAAATGAAGATAATGGACTGTCCAGGTATCAGTTGGTCATCTGTTCCTCGGTATCCACACCAGAGGACTCCTCCACTTCATTGGTGACAATCTGCAGCCTCCTGGGATGGGCTGCCACTGAATGCTTGACTCGGGCCTTGGCCCCCGCCACATTCCCACCGATCGCTGGCGGCTGCAGATTGTTCCCTCCATTTAATGGTATTATCTGCACTTGTTGCCCAGGGATTAACATTGGACCCTGTGGGCCTCCCAGAGCGTTTGCCTGTGGCAGTATGACAAACACGGGAATGGCCCCATTTGCTAGTTGAGGCAACTGTCCTTGTGGCTGTATCACCCCATTGGCTGCTCCTGCTTGTCCTACAGGAAATGCTCCAATTTGCTGGAGTGAGCCGATAGGGACCATCTGGGGTACTGGGGCCTGGCCAACAGCGGCACCCGGCTGCTGAACTAGAAACGCTCCACCCACCGGCACAAGCTGTGCCAAGAAAGGCTGTCCATTCCCTGGTACCCCGTTGGGAAGCCCTGGGTTTGGAGGCTTACCAGCCACTCCTCCATTCCCGTTTCCTCCTCCATTCCCGTTTCCTCCTCTATTTCCGCCAGCTTCTGCACTACCAGAAGACCCACCAACACCCACCAGCAGTGCCATGATCTGGAAGATGACCCACAGAATACAAAACATGTTGTTTCCTTGACAGCATGTGGCCCAGGACTGAATGCTTGCTACTGTCTTGTATGGAGACACTCCTCTGACTTCTTATATAGAGAACCTCCTCTTCGACAATCTTCAGTGCTCCAATCACGCTGAAGCTGCTGATGTCAATCTTAACACCTGTTGTTGTCCAAGGCACGTCAGGCAAGTGACCAATACTGTAATTAGAGGTAATATATGACAATACTTATTCATGATGGCCTGTTCCACACCAAGGTTTCAGGACACAAGCTAACATCCTCATTATCAAGCTTTGCTGGTTGAAGATGTCACTTCTGATTAAGCGCTGATATCACCCAGTTCAACTACTCATCGCTGCCTCTTAACGAGTTATTTTAAACTTATGTTACAATATTATACCTTGTGTTACATATTAATATTCCCAGTATGCATATTAAAAACGTATTGAGAAGCATTAAAGCCCAAATGGTCACAATGAGGCCTTTATTAGAGTTGTTAATAAAGCATTTAACATGGCATGAGGCAAACATCTTCAGCATTCACTAAGCCAATTGGTCAACTTGACAGATTTCCAAGACATTTATTCGTATGACATTTGGCCAGTTTTAGCTGTTTCTAATGGATACATTATCTTGAGATTAAGGAAGGTCAAATTATTCTGGCCTTCACAGTGCCTTGTTTAACAACAGCATATTCTCACCAATACAAACAAAAATAAAATATAATATAAAATAAAAAAAGTCAAATGGATAATGCTTTTTCATTTGAAATTTAGCATACATTGGCTGTACACCAACATGAAAATGAAAATACAAACACATCTTTTGCATTTGGATTTTAATTATGACCGAGCTGTTGAGCACGTAACTTGCAATAAAAATTGCAATCCCATTTTTTGACATTTTCGAGTTTGACTTTTCATTTGAATTTTGGCCGCTATACACTTCCATAGTCTCACTGCCTCCCTTGTAGAATGTGGTCCAGGTTGGTGATCTGTCTCTGCTTGTTCTGTTATGGCTGCTATTACAGTTCTATGTATGGTTAAAGTAGGTTTCAGCAGGCTGGGTTACTGTGTGAAGCTCAGAACAGTAGGTTCACATCCATGTCCTCTGTGGAGTCAACAACAAGGGCAATGTGCGTACAGGAAGTAATTAGTGAGCAAAAGCCACACTTCAAATATTGAAAATAGGTAAGTAACCAAACAGAAAAGATCGAATCACCCAACCAACCACTCTTACCATCCTTGATGCCAAAGCAGTGAGCCCACTCCCTGAAGGAGACTTGCTTGTCCTTGTCAGCATCACATTCCTGGAAGAAGCGGGATGTGCAGTGCTCCATGGGCACCAGGGGAACCCGGAGAGGGGCCAGCTCTGAGTGGCTCAGAAACCTGGACAGGGACCGCAAAAGAAACACTCAGATGCGATTTGTGCAGTGCTACTCGAGGCAGCATTGACGTAAACATTCCGACAATCTGACTCTTTCACACATTTTTCATACAAGAATGGTGAGTAGACCATATGTTTGCAGCAAAAACGAGATCCGTTGTGTGGTAGGTGAAAGTTTTCCCCAACAGACCCATTTAAAAAAAATTAAATCATGCACTACCTGTCAGAAGGATGCTGGTCCATCTGGGCAAACTGCCAGTGGACAGGGTAGATGTACATGTTGTAATTCTTCTCAAAGTCCTGGACTAGCAACTCGATAGGGTGGTCCCCTGCACGGAGACGCCTTTCACTCTCAGAGATCTTCTTCACCTAGCGGTTACACAGTATCACCAAACACATCCTCGTGTTATGAGGAAGAGATTACAGCGAAGTAATTCAAAGAACTGAATATATCTTAAGATGCTACTTTCCAGTTTATATTTGTTTATGACCAAAAAGAACCTGACGCCTTACTCTGAGGCGCTGCTTCGGGGTGAGGAAGCCAGGGGACATGGAGTCCTGCTCATAGAGCTGCAGCAGCACGTTCTTTAGCCAGTCTCTCATCCTCAGAGGAAACTGGATCAGCTCAGTGTTGAGGCATTGCGCAATGACTGAGAGAGCATGACAGACAGAGTGTATGTGTGTGTGTGGGGGGGGGGGATTGTGTGTTCGGTATATGGAATTGTTAAGGTCGTATATTCTAACCTAGATATTTATAGAAATTTACTGGTCCTACTTATATAGTTATTTGTCTTACATTTGCAGGATCCGGTGTAGTCTAGCTGCAGTTTGTGGCCTCTCTTGGTGCCCTCTAGATCGCATTTGGTAGCGAAGAGCTCACACGATGTGTCGTATGTGGTATTGTCTGTCCCACAAACCTGTTCACATTGAATACCGAAACAGATGAATACTGAAGAGTCTTTTCGATGAACGTGTTTAGCCAGCAAACGCATGTTAACTTATCTTTACTCACATGGTCATGTTCATTGGCACTTTGTGGACATTCTGTGGGTTCTTGGCACACACAGAATGGCTTTTTGTCCTCATTGAGCTTGCAGGCCTTTCCACGTTTACAGTGGAAGTATTCACATGGATCTAAGAGAGAATACAAACATGTTGCAGTAACACAATCTCCCTGACTTAACATTTAAACACTTAGGCCCAGTTACCCGTACAGGGATTAAGTTTAGTTCTAGACCAAATCTTACTGTCAATAGAGATTCTCCATTGAAATGTTTTTTAGTCTAGGACTTGGCTTAGTCCCTGTAAGGGAAACTGGGCCTTAAAGTCTTACTATTGACCGTTTTGCTCCAACAAATGCTCATCACTCTTAGCTAAGATCTTATTAGCGATGAACAAATCTATTCAAAACCCTGGTAGAATTCCGTACAAAATCTACTAAAAGCACTTCACGTCCGCCCCAGCATTCCGTTGCTGTTTGAGTTTATCCAGTCCCTAAACAGTCCTTAAATTCAACGTGATCTTTTGTATTGACCGTGTAAGCCGGCCGAGTTGTGTTGTGGTAGTGACCGTGAAATGGAATGCCGTTATTCATCTGGTAGTTTTAGCCAAAGGGCCAGGTCAGCAGATTCCACAAGAGCGTGTTGGGGTAGGCTGGGGTGCTGTGGGGATGTGTAAGGTATTGATTCATAAGCGTACTCACCACCGGTGGCTTCTGGGCCGTCGAATCCTGCCCCCTGAAAGGGCCTGGCACTGGGGTAGAGGTCCACAGTGGCTCTTATCTGCACAGGGTTCATACCCACTGAAGGAGCCTGGTAGAGCACAGCAGGGAGAGCCAATTGAAAACCTCAGGAGATACCTGTTAATCATGTTTTTCAAATGAAAAATATTACAATATTCACAAACCTTTCTTCTCATATAGCTCCTGCCAAACAAAAAAACATGAAAAAAAATCTACATTTAACCTATGGAAAGATTACCCATTTTCCCGCTCTCCTTCTCTTGGGCTTCTGGGCAGCTTCCTCGTGGTTGTGGTGGCCCTCTGCAGGACGGACTTCGTCTCTCTGTGGAGGGTGCTTCCTCACTCTATGCTTCTTCTTCTGCTTTCTGCTCTTGCCCTTAGTGATACTAGCACTCTTCTCCACATCCACCTCTTCATCCCCCTTTCCATCGAGTTGTACCAGTCCAAGCTCTACACTGTTTTTAGACTCTTGGAGCTTAGCTTCTACTTCAGAGTCTTTTTCAATATTAATCTGCTCTTGAGATTTGGCTTGGGCACCTTTGTTCTGGTCTCTGCTTCCTTCAGGGAGCTGTTCTTGATCTGGCACCTCCTCACTCTCTAACGCCTCTGTGTTTTGCATGTCAAATTCAACGTAACCAGTTATGGTAGTCATTTCTTCATCGCTAACCAGCTTTTTCTCCTCTTTGATATTTACCACTTCCATTTCCTCCTTTGAGAGTAGCTTTGAGTCAACATTAGGTGGTTTCAAACCCACTAGGTCTGTCTGGAGGGGTTGTAACATTTCACTGTCGCCGACCAAGCCCAGATTGACAGGGATCTCTGACTCTGTGCTGCCGTCGGATTCCTGCTCACCTCCACCAGCTACACTGACAGAAACTTCTTCTTTCTTATCTGTCCCTGCCACTGATGACATGTCCTCCACCTCTTCCTCCTCCACCTCTTTCTCACCCTCCTCTTCATTCATCTCCTTAACAGCCCTCATCACTTTGTCCTCCTCAGTCTCCTCTGTCTCCTTATCTTCTTCCTCTCTAATCTGTGCCACAGCTTCCTCAGATTCCAGTTCCCCCTCCTCCCTCTCCTTTTCCTTGGACTCCTCCTTTAGGAGGTCCACCAGCTCCTCTTCACTCAGCAAGACTGGGATGCTCCTCTCACTCTGTTCTGTCCCCTCTAACTCTTCCTCCTCCTTGTTGCTGCTGATGCTGCCCAGGGAGCTCATCTCCTCATCCTCCTCGTCCTGCCTGCTGGCCTCTATTGTGACCAAGGTGGGGAGGACCTGTGCTTCATTGGCCTCCTCTGGGATTACCATGTCCTAAAACGAGAAATAATAAAGTGTATTGAAGTTGCTATAAATGAAATTAGGATATCCCTGAAATACACATTTACAAATCTGAATTTATGTTATGTAATCCTCCAATTTACCTTTTCCTTAGATGAGGATGAGAACTTTGAAATGGCATGATGTTTTCCACGTGGTTTGCCTTTTACCTTTGGAAATGCAGTGATAATCAAATCATCAAGAATAATTGAATGAAGGAATCTTCATCGGTTAATACATTTTCTTTAGGTCTCATAATTACTTTCATGTTGATATTGACAAACTTGATTTTAAAATTGTGTTTACTCACAAAAACAGAAAATGCTGTCAGCAGCAAGCAAAATAGTAGTAGGCTTGCCCTCATGCCTGCAACAACAATTATTGTGAGAGCTCAATCAAACTTAATGTGTTGCAACTAATTTGCATAGTGTAATCTGATTCTATGCATGATGTTATGTTTTCAATGGCATTCATCAACATATTTATCCTCACATATCATTGATAAATAAACCATTACCATTTTAGAAAGTGAATCATAAAGGTTTGTAAACAGACAAATAAATGTGGCAAATCCTTTTTTTAAGTCATTGAAGTAGCGCAGTGCCTCTGTATGCTGTGAGAGCTAACATGGCCATCCATTGGAGACCACAGGCTGGGCCTCGTTGTCAAGGCACCCGGGCTCTTAGATGTACCACTCTCTCGAAAGTCCCATTCATAGCCCAGAGGAGGTTAAAGTAAACACCCGAAGCTACCAGACTGGAAGAGAGTCGACTAAGTCCACAAACTTTATGCCTCTGCGAAGCTGACACAATGCCGAAGTTACTGGCTTTATCCAGGGAAACAATAGGGCTCTGAGTTAGACCCAAAAGGTGATGGCAGTTGAAGTTAGGGAGGCCAATTGCGTGCCAAATATATTTATTTTTGGACGATTAATCAATTTTTGCATGAAAAAATATATAGATTTGAATACAAAAAGCCATGTGCACACCATTTACACTGAGCATCAGTAAGATAAGATTAAAATTTTAAATAATTAGAATTTAATTTGAAATCCGGTCACCTAGTTTGTATAATAATGTACGGAAGTTGTTAAAAAAAACATCAAGCATAAATGCATTGTAGTTTCTCCAAATTCACTTTCTATAGCTTGTCACATCCATCACTATCGGTCATTCATCATCAGACAATATGTATCTGTGTGTCAAAAAATATAATTAAATAAGACTTTACCTGAGGTTGATGGCAGCAAGAAGAGGAATTGGAACAACACACAAACACACACTCCAAACACACAGCTGTATTGAACTTTAGGAGTTCTCTTCTCATCAAATACAGCAAACTCTCTGTCCACACAGCAGCACACTGCACACATATACGTCCCCGTGGGTGTATTGTGTCAGGCGTTTCCACAGGGTGGCAAAGGGAGGGTCTCTACTAAGTGTCACTACAATGGACAGGGACTAAGATTTGAGCAGGAGATACTGACTAAGAAAATAATACAATATAGTTATAGTATTCTAAACATTATTTGTCACTCAAGCAAAAATTCTAACTTGATGGTGCAACTATACAGTATGAAATGTTTAAAACACATAAATACTTATAGGAGATTTCTAAAGGAGGAACACATTTAAGGAAAACAAAGCAAAGAGAAAAGAGAAATAAGCTTGTGTAGTATGACTTCCTCTAAACGTCAACATATGACTTTGATGTACTGTTGTAAATACATTTTTCAGCCACTAGAGGGCATCTGGTGACTGTTGAATTTACACCGTTGGTTTGCTTTTGATTGCCCAGGTATTTGTCATTATAATAGTAAAGATTGTTGATATGGGTATTAAGACAAAAAAAACCGTAGGCCTACATATCTTCAAAAATATCGTATTATTATGTGAAGGCAACCTCATTAAGATTATGGCCAACATCCAAGCGCACGCTATATTCAACATATTCCCAAGCAACATTTTAAAATCCCTTTGCCAGGTTGGTACTAGGCCCGAGTGCATATGGGGCCAACTGACAAACTAATTTTTGTTCCCACAGCCCACAGCAATACATCAAACACATGTATGAGAAATGGTTGTGGTAAAACGTATTTCAAATTTATAAATATTTAGAATCATACAAATCAATACACTCAATGAAATCCCAATAAAAGCTTGCCAAAAGTAAAAAGCTAGTTTGGGGCCTGTGGGTGATATTCACACCAGTCTCTGAACGTGTCTAAGTCCAGTATATGGGTGCGTTTTGTGTCACATGTTTCGGAGTGCAGCCAGTCACGTTCGTCCCCATGCAAAGCGATGTACGTCCGGTAGTTGGCCGATTCGTTTTTTCCCCCGGTGCGTAAGAGTTCTCGTATTGGTGTGCACACTGCACAGCGTCTGTCCTGGCCAGAAAAGAAAACAGGAAGAGGTTCCTCTTTGTAAATATTGAGTAACCCCAATAGAACTCACGTAGCCGTCGTTAGCACTTTAAGCAATCATGAACAGCGTTGCAGCAGAAACAAGAATGAGCTTTTCATAAGTTTGATACATTTCTCAATTATAACAATGCTGAGTCCTCGTTTTTGCGCTAACCACAATCAATCGTCGCTCACTCTTCTTGATTAGAAGCTGTGGTGTGAAAAACACCTCCTATTTGGTGATGTAATGTAATTATACAGTCTGTTGGCAGGGTTGAAATCGCTTTTGGTTTGGCGAAGGAATTCCTTAGGCTGGAAATGGACAGGCCGTAGGCCTATATGGATTTCCAGGAAACAATTCATTACACTAATTTCCAGAAATAAGAACAGAATGCATAATTAAGGCGGCAAGCTCCATTGAGCCCATTAACTCATTATGGACTCCAGAACATGGGATTTAGCAGAACTAATGGTTAGACACAGGTATGACAATTACCTACAATAAGAATTCAAATGAAGGACAGCACAGTATTGTGTTGTACTATTTGTGTTTTTAGACTAGACTTTTAGAAAAAGTAAAAAGCAAAATGCCACAGGAAATAAACATGTTCTTATTTGACCCTCCTTTCCTCCTGGTGTGGGTTTGCTTGTTTTTTTAAGAGCCCACAAACCCTGTGGTTAAGCATGCAAATACCATTTTACTTAACAGTTAGGAGGAGGAAAAGGAGGAAGCAGAGGATTGATTGAGGGGGGCTTAAAAATATACAGCAATCAGCCAGTGTATGCAAAGACACTTTTACTGTCTGACAACACAAGAAATGGCGTGGTAGAGCCAAGTATGCAAGGAGGAAATGATGCAATCTTCATAATTGAAGGCTCTGGTGAGTTACATAATAATCCGTAGGATCTACACTGACCAAATTCACAAACATTGGTATTTTGTTTAAAGCCAGCCTACTACTAAACTAGAATAGTATAAAGCCGGATGTTTCAAAACACTGCAATGCATGGCACCAGTACCACTAGCAACATCACAATTTAACTCATCTGAATTTGAAGAAAGCAAAAGATAAGGTAATGATGATGCTTGTGTTTTATAAGATAACTTAAATTTGACGGGAATAAAGTGGGTAATGTTTATTGTTGATGATTGTAAATGTTAATATAATTGTTTTCTGGTGATGGCAATTTTATGTCTATGTTTGAAAGAGAGATATTATCTATGTATGTTGTCTCTATGCTTTCTAGAATGAAGGTTGGCATACTAATGCTTTACTTGGTGGCTGCAGCTTTCAGCAATCCGGTAACTTTTCACCATTTCACAAAGATGTTTCTTGGTCAATACTGCTAATGTTTTGAATCCTAATGTGTCCCTTTTTGGTACAGATTGTTTATAAAGTTGTAGTGAAAACGGAAAGAATTGAATCAAATGGGGTGAGTGGTAGGAAAACAAAAACATACACATTTACATGATATTATCATGGTAAGGTGTGAGGGTCCTGAATAAAACAATTTCCTTGTGTATTAGCAGAATCTTTTTGATGAAAACAATCAGTTCAACAGTGTTGGGGTGATGGTCCAGATAAATGCCATCATTGAAATGAGATTTTGATTTGAGTCATTATGTTGTTATTGTGTAAAGTCATAGCTCTTTTTTGTTTGATTCTCAGAGTTTGTTCAACTCCAAGTCTTCTGAAGAAAGTCAAACTTCAGATCTTCAGGTAACCCTAGCAAGTGCTAGACATGGTGTGACCAATTCGGCATCAGAACCAAATTAATATTTCTTCTCTTTTTGGAAAATAATTTTTTCCAGAGCTCTAAAGTAAATACCTCTGAGAATCAAGTACATTTTATGTTCCGCCAGATTGAAAAACATTTGATGTTCCCTGTTGAATTTGACCAATAAGACTGGACTTAATGATTACCTTTTCTTTTTTCAGTCTTCTGAATCTGAATCAGACTCTTCAGAATCGATATCCGAGGAAAAGGTGTGCAATCACATACTTTGTCCAACCATTACAATATCATACAATAAGAAATCTGGTTATAGTTATTTTCTGGTTTCTAGCATTGCGTGAGCATCCAAGAAACAGAAAGAAACTATAGTTAAAATCAGTCACATAAATTCAGGGTAAGACCAATAGCATTACAGAACTTTAGAAAAACACAAAAATAGTATATATACCGTATAAAACTGTCATACATTATTTGAGTTGTACCTATGTTAATTAAGCATCAGAATTTCTTTATGCATTGTATCATTTCAATGTATTTTTAAATATTGCAACCCCCCACTAGACTGATTCTAGTAACATTGGAGAAAACAGGGACAGCCATTTGGGCAGTGGGGAGAATATACATTTGTTTATTGAAATCATGAAATGTAATGTCATTTTGGTTCAGCTCATAAAACCATGTTCAATATGAACAACTGAATTATAAGACAGTTCTTGAAGACCGACGGTCATTTTAGTTGCCTACATTCTGCTGGTGACTGATGGTGGTTGTGAATGAAAGGTCAGCAGCTAAATCATGTGTGTCTATCTTTGGATCAGGGCTGGATTCGAGTATTTGAAAGTTTTGTTCAAGTCCTGAGCACTGATGACAAGAGCAGCATTGAGGTCAAGCGTCAACCGAACCAAGTGGCTACCAAAGAAACAGATAAACGGCTCCATCATACCACCACTACAACCGCAATAGCTTTTGGACATACAACTGCCACGACACAGAATACCGGAGGTCTCTCAATAGAAAAGAGTCTGTCAAAAGGGCTTGATATCCCTGGTGTCCAAGCAATTTATAGTGAAAGTAACGATAGTAGTGAGAGCTCAGACTCCAGCTCCTTAATATCTAGTAACGCAGATAGCAGTAAGAGTGGTGAGAATACCAGTAGTGAAAGCAGTGAGAGCGATGAGAGCAGTGACAGTGACAGTGAAGAGAAACGACAACGCCTATCCAAGGACTGCCTGCAGGGTGCCAATAGCACTGCCTGTGAAAGTGAAGAGTACTCTTTCCAGGAAATCGGTGACGATTCTCATGCCCCGATGGATCATCTGATGGTTCCCGATGAGGATAGAGAATTCAGTTTACGGAAATGAAAATGTTTTCTTTTCAATCAAGTCCTATAATAATCCTATATACACTGATTGTGATCTACTATTTAAAGTGTATCAAAGTACTAGGAATGCAGAACTGCACCATACTGAATATAACCTAATGGTATTGACATGCTGACATGATTCCCCTTAAAACAGAATGAGACAGAATGCACAGTTGTCTGATATGGAAGTTGGCAAGGAATGCGTAAGGCTACGATGTCTGACCTGTTTGTAATCGAAACGTTGGGCTAAAGTTTATCTTGTCATAGTAGGCCATCCAGTCCGCTTTGTATGGTGCCTTTTGCTTGTATTTAATTGACAGATGTAGGCATTGTAAATTGTAAATAAATTAAGCATCCTACCCTAGACTGCTTTATTTATTCTTTTTACTCAGATGAATATCCTGAGAGATTTCCCTAGGTAGCACTGTGCAAATCTAATGTCAGGGTATACGATAAAGTAAAACAAAATAAAGTAAAAATAAAGTACAAATTAAAGATTTTCTAATTGCCCAAACCCATTGTGGCGGTAGTGCAACGTGCTGCAGGTTGAATTGCAAGGAGAATTTGAGAAGTTGATGTTAACTACCCAACTGGGCTGTTATCCTAGAATGAAATATTGAAAGTTTAGCAAAAGCAGTATGCTGTCACACAACTGAAAGATGTTTAATCATAATAATACATCAATAGAGTATATTGATTATTTCAATTCAATACAGTGTGGGTATGACGTGATTATATTTAGTCGGAAGATGGTCAACTAATCCACATTTTTCAACGTCTACTTGGAGTTCGCAAACGGAAGCCAAAAACACACATGGCCAGTACGGGGATCGAACCCGCGACCTTGGCGTTATTAGCACCACGCTCTAACCAACTGAGCTAACCGGCCACACAGCACAAATCTGACAAACACACTGAATTGTTTATTACAGACTGTAATATACAGTAACAGACGAAATACGTAGATGGGAATCATTTTGCTGGACCTTGTTAACTTTCTTTAAAAGAAGGAATAAAGCAATATTCAAAATGTTGTGTTTTACAACTCCGACTGGATCAGGACACTTTTTTTTATTTGTCAGAATTTATGCATTTTGGGAAAATTTATAAAAGAAACTGAATCTATTTCACAGCATTCTGTAAAAATAAGTGAAGGTTGTTAAAAATGAGCACACATGAGGCAATAGGCTTATGATTTCAGCTTAAAAGTTAATTTACTTATTTACTTAAAGTGTTTGGTTACTCTTTGAGATAAAGGAGAAAGAGGCCAAAGACACACTCCACTTAAAAGAAAAATCTCACTAAGAAATATAAAGGGTTATAATTCTATTCCAATGTGTTTATTTATTAACTCCCTATGTGCGGCCAAGTTTTGTCTCTCTCCACATCATATGGTCTATTATAAAAGCGGCTGAGTTGGGGGGGATAATGGACAGTGACACCTGTTGATAAACAACTGATATCTTAGACTACTTTATCATTACAATTTCATGCAGAGACCTATACTATAGTACATATCAATCATATGTATCGGAAATTGAGCTTTACTATATCCTTGCACTGGTTTGTGAAGGTTCAAGAAAAGCCTATGTAGTAATGTTTTTCAACCACGTAATTCAGTTCAATACACTGGAAAATCTATCCCTTTAGATGTATTGTATTTTTTATTGAAACATGCTTCTCAACTGTCAAACAATCCTATGACAAACAACTGGTCAATGAACCCCTTAAACCAAGAACTATAAACAAGACAACATTTAAGAAACATTTGGCCGCAATATTGCAATCTGTTCTTAAGTACAGCATAGTAAAAGATGGAAATTTTGTTTACTTTGATCGATTCTCATTTGGGCGGGTGCAATTTCAAATGTTCTTTAAGAATTGGTATAGTTGAGAGCTCTTTGTGGCACACATGACAGCGAAGAGAAAGTTTCAATAGTTCGCTGGTTCCGTCTTTGACTGTGACCTTTCCATCCTTTTCCAGCATGGAAATGACCTCTGTGAAACAAATACACTGTGTCATCAAAACAGAAAAAACCCTAAAAGCAATGTTTGTTATAATAAAAAAAACAGTTAAAATATATGCCCTCACTTTCAGAATCAATGAAAAAGTCAGTTGTGAATGAATTCCATTGCCTTTTGTTCTTTAAGCAAGGGGAGTCAAAGTCCTGACTAATCACATGGAGGTGGACGTGGCTGCAAAGAAAATGTATGTGACATTTGGTAAAGAAATAGGTTCAAAACAGTGCAATTCCCTTAACACATGAAGTGGCTATCAGCACTGTGACTTTTGACCATCAAAAGGACCAGCCCTTACCTCATACTGGGGATGGCATGGTAGCCCATACGAAAATGCAGCACACTGGCATCTGAGTTTTGTTGAACCACCCTCTCAGCTATCTGCTGCATGTGCTTTACCAGGTCACAATGTTCCCCACACAAGGCCTTTAGATTAGGAATAGCCTCCCAGGGAAGAACCAGCCAGTGGTAGCGAGCCTTGGGATATTTATCTTTTATAACAACCACCTTTTCATCCTTGAAAACCTAGCAGGATAAATGTTTTACATATTTAGCACATAATCCATTTAGACGAGAGAAAGAAAATTCTCATACGGTTTATAATATATTTATCATAATGTGCATGCACCATAAAGTGAATGCATTGACAACTGTAAGCAACGCTTTCTGCAGTGTGCACGCAAACACAAGCTCGGCTCACCCATTTTTAGCTTTTGATTCAATAACAACGATACTAGAACCATAAGTTAAGACATGTCAAATAGATAGCTTCAAAAAGGAGTCTACGGATGCAAAAAGAATCTCACCCAGGAGAACAGAATACATGCTAGATACCTGCATTTTGGGGTCTTGCATTGACGTTTTTAGTCCTTGACTCCAATGTCCCATTGCTGCATTGGAAGAGGTGGCCCCAACATGACAGTCTGCAGAGGGGATGCCTTTTTCTTCTAGTCTTGGTACTTTACTGTCTGAGGCCTTTCTTTTAAGTTCTGTATCCCCTGTTGCAGACTCACAAGTCCTCTTAGTGTTTCCATTGCCTGACTTAAGATCCGCTTTGAAATGTACAGTGTAAGGGTACATCTGATTGACCATATGAAGTTGCTGCCCAGGCCTCAGTTTCACTTCATTGCCCTTACCCACTACAACAGAGTCTACACTAGTAGGGTTTGTCCCTAGCTTTGAAGGAAAATAAAATAAAACCGTAAATAGGTTAAAAATCAATACAGTTTTTAGAAACAAAAAAGCCAAAAATTGAACAACTTGCCTTAATGTGAATAATAAGCAGGGCTAGATAGTTTAAGTGGTCCTGGTAAATTAACTTTTCTCATACAACAGGTGTCTTACCTGTTTAACTCTGATATACCCTTTGTTGCATTCTGCTTTCAGTTCAACTAGCAAAGAAGGGAATTGTATAGTTAAAATACTTGGCGTGATGTAAACACTGACTAAGGCAACTATGTTTTTTGTGTGTGTGTGTGGGGGGGGGGGGGGGCGGGGTCTTGTTCGGATGATTTATTAAGGATGCCAAAATACCTTGATTTCTGGAAAATTTACTGTATTT
>JAVQIZ010199202.1:0-18121 GCA_036023535.2 Galaxias brevipinnis | reverse complement strand
ATATATATATATATATATATATATAATACATATATAAATATAATAACCGCAATTCCTAACATGATACTATGATGTGTTGTGTGTACCTTGTCAAAGCGGTAAATTAATATTTTATTGGGAAAATGTATTACGTGATTAGAGAATTACCAATACTGCCCTTTCCATTGTTCCCCAGTCTTTCCCATGTTGTCTTCTGACTGAATCTGTAACTGACTTTAGCTAAAGCATTTTTGACAAGAGTATTGTTGAAATAATCATATTTCCATTTTATGATTTGCATAATTATTGTTCATGGATTGGATTACCATATTAGTTATTGCGGTGCCATAATCATCTTAACCACATTCTAAGGATACTGGTACACTACAATGTCTGGTCAGTTGGTAGAGCTGAAACTATGACTGTTTTGCTAAATTCTTTCACCACTATCAGCTGTTTATGCAGGGACATGTTGCTGTAGTGGGTATAAGTATTCTGTCACTGTCCTTGGACACCACTCTTAGGAAGAGGTTGGCATTGGAGGGTTCATTGCCAAACGAGCTATATTTCATTTGTCCATGATTGCATTCTATACATACAAAAGAACCTGAAGAAATGTTTTTCTTCCGGAGTATATCAAGTGCATCGAACATTTCACAGAAACTATAGCCTCAAGTGGAAATTGTGTGGTAGAATAAATGAGCTATCAAATATATTGTGTTGTTACCAGAATAGTTAATTTCATGTGGATACAGAAAAGATCTGGGCACAACCTACATGCTAAGTTAATGGAAATGTTGAAGAGATGGGTGCTTAGAAAGCAGTCTTATGTGATTTACACAAGCCTTAATGTCAGGGTTCATGAGAGATGCCCTTCCCCATTTTGCTCTGTGGTTTTATGGCCTTTCGCTCACTGAGCAGAGATGCCGTTTTATTTACATAGTTTATTCAAATAGCTTTGGATGGATTGGGGGGACAATCCTCTCTGACTTATTCTTGCTGTGTTGTCATGGACAGTGGAGGTTGAGGGCAGGCAATGCTTTCAGAGGGTTTAAAAGCTCTTTTTAAGTTTATTGCAGATCTTTCTAGAGTGAAAGAAAGTCCTGACTAACTCTGTTTTCCCCAACCTCTCACTACATTTCCCATGAAAAAAATAGAAATTGTAAATACTTGTTGACTTAGTTCTTTCCTATCTGTTGCACTTCAACCAACATTTATTGTTGCAGTTAAACACTTTATTCATTGCAAATAATGATAATAATAATAATAATAATAATAATGATAATAATGATAACTTTAATCTACAAAGTTGTTACACACCAGTCAGAATATTTGTTGACTGTTCAGAATAGCATCAAAGCTCAAATAGTTATGTCTACAGTTTCAGCCCTGTGGCAAAAACAATAGAATAGCATGATTTCATGTAACATGAATATAATTTTAACTGCATAGCCTCATGAAACATTAAATGCATTTCCACTAGATAGTGTCAAGGACAGTATCTCCAGCGACTGTGGGATTATTGGAACTTGCATCCCATTAGACAGCGTTTTATTTATTAATTTTTGAAGGATTTCCTTGCATGAAATTAACAAATGGACTCTCAAAAATGTCAATTACCAAATAGTCTTTCTCTGAAATGGCTTGAATTGTTGATTAAAAAATAGTCAGCTCTACTATTTTATTATCTTTTGCTGAAAAAAGTTGCAACAAACAGCAGTGGTTTCCAACTCTCCCAAGAATGACTGGCAAATCCCACCCACTTGGTGTATAATTCCATCCGTCTCACACAAAGCTTAGTTTCAAGTTCCTCTCTGATTCCCGGAGATGGCTTAGGGGACGTTTGAATTATGAGTATGTTGCTCCACAGTTGCCAGTTTGAGCCAAGCCAGAGCAAGGAGGGTTTAATTAAAGGGATTACTGGCCTGTTGAGATTTGGGAATGTGTCCAAGAACCACACTTTAGAAATGGTATTCTCGCAGCAACAGCTTAATAAAGTCATAATAATTGTATCCGTATCCCTACTATACGATTCTGATGTTTCATTACTGTAACCGTCAAAAAATAAATAAATGCATTGCACATCAGAAACATTATAGATAGGAAGGTTCATTCACATTATTGCATATAAATAAGTGACATTACGATTATTCCTGTAAAGTAAAAAATCAAAAGAGCCAATATGGGTGAGTAGCATTAATTCTTTAACAAACTGAAGCTAATTAACAGTTAAATTATTTGGTGCCTGAAGCAATGGGCAGAAAGAAAGGCCACTGTTACAAAATTGTGACATTGAAAGTGGTCTGCGTCTTTCTGTCTCTGTAATGTTCTCACAGGATACTCATTGCGTATGTGGTTATCCTGGTGTAACTTAAGGCTTGTCAAGAACAGGAGTTTCCCCATTCCACAATGGACTAATGCTATTGAAACCTGAAGTCATTATTGACAATTTACCAAACTTGTTCATCTAGACGTGTTTATTAAGGCATTCTTCAGTCAAATTAATTGTGTACAAAGACGCAAATGATCTATTTTTTGTTAAATATGTGAATTGTGTTAAATACTGTGGACAGTGTCCAGTTACAAGTTACAAAACAAATTATCACGCTCTTCCCCAAAAGGGTCCAAATTAGTGTTTGGCTTTTGATAATGACTAGCACATGCGCCACCATCCATGAATCTGGGTTGAATGCTTGTAAACATATGGATTCACAGTATCCCATTGCCTATTGTAGTCTCCAGAGGATATCAGAACAGATCAGACAATACCAAGCACTGCGCAGTAAAGTCAGATGATAGTCTTTGAAAGTTTATGCTGCAGTCTATAGAGATCACTGTGTAAAAATAGACAGCAAAAATAGCCAGCATACGTTAGCTTAAATATAGAATAGACACCGACCCACTATTTTTAGACAGCCCACAATCACAGTCCTATAAGTGCCTCCTGACAGTTTTAGTAACTTCAATGGATGCTGCAAATGTTATTTGAGTGTCCTTAGTCTCATGCAGCATTTACGTGCCCCGGAGAACTCTGGTGTCTGAGAGAATAAAATAGAGATCCATATGTAATTTCACAGTGGCCCCATGCAAGGTGCACCACACACAAACATACATATTTACACTGTATGTATAATGTTTATAGAATGTGTCTTGACAATTCCTTTACTGACCTTTTGCAATAGATAATCACACGCTTTGTTGAACACTTTTTCAACCAGCTAGCATTTCCCCAGGTAGAAATGCTACAAAAACGGCTATACTGGCCATACCTGTTTAACAAAGAAGGTCCTTCCTTTCTGTCACAATAGTAATCATTATTATCCTCGCCCAGGAAAAGACCAAAGAAGGAACATAGTTGAATGTGTGAAGACAATGCGATAAACCTGTCTCAAGTGGCCATGGTGGTGGATATTTGACCAAGAGGAGAAGGAGAGTTGTCGTGAGAGTGTGGCAGGTGGAGAGGCAAGTGAAATAGCAGATTTTTTTTTTTTTATACTAAAAGCCTATTTTCGTGTCCATTGAGGCAAACACAGCTGGCTTTCGTGAGGGCTCAGGCTTATAGACTATAGAAGCATTCCTCAGGTAAAATTCCAGCTCCACTGTGAAACTCTGGCTGCTGTAATGCCTCAGGCTAGACTGGCTCAGGCCCTGGCTGCGTGACATATCTCTGAGAGTAGACAACATAAGACTGCACACTTCCAATGCAATGGAGTCATTAAACCAATTGTCGCCATATGTCAACAAGCTCTTAGGGAGAATCCATTCTTGTTTTTAATGTGATTTCATTCTGTAATACTGTGATATCCCTCGATTAAACTTAAGCGACAAATTGTTATTGCTTAATGGGGCTCTTGTCTTTCAATAATGGTGTGGCTGTATGAAGTACGTGTCACATTAAAGTCACACTGGCATGTTTAATGTAAAACTGAAATAATGCCTGCGTCATAATATTGTAAATATTAACCTGTTTAATGTTTATATTTCAGCTTGATACATAGTGTGTACTCCACTGGTAATGACAGTTTTGGTAAGTATGTAAGTAAGTAGTTTTGTGGTGTTTTGTGGAATTTGTATTTAATACTACGCTTTCCTTTCGCTACAGAACTCCTTGGTGTCAATCTTGTAAAACTGGATATTTAAATAATAACAAAACCGGGTGTGATGGATATGTCCAACCAAGTGGTCACCTGGCCACTGGTCACCTGGTAGAATCATTCCTAACAGACGCTGTCAAATTTCTGAATGCTTTGTCTCTTTACTCTTTATCCATTTCTCTTTACAGATTTCTCTTTACTCTTGTAGTAAACAATCTAGTTATTGCCTTTGATAATAAGACATATTGAGCAGCTTTGTTTATTGATTTGTCAATGGCTTTGATACAGTTAATCACAGATTACTTCTGGATAGATTAGACTTGCTGGAATTTGATGATACAACCTTTACATGGTTTCAGGACTACCTCTCTGGTAGAACACAGTGCATAGATACTAAAGGTTTGAAATCAAAGGTTGTAGCCATAGAAAATGGTGTGACACAAGGTTCGGTATTAGGTCCTACATTATTTGCACTTATGTGTGCCTAAGTAAAAGACTGTAAAGTACATTTCTATGCAGATGATACCATTCTTTATTCATGTGCTCCATCCATGGAACAGGCAATGTCAAACCTGACAGGGGCATTTAATTGTGTACAGAAATCCCTTCGAAATCTAAGATTAGTCCTTAATAAGTGAAAATTAAATATATGCTTTTCTCAAGGGCCAAAAAGTAAAATTATAAAGCATTTAACATTTGCTACCTTAATGGGGCCCAAATTCAGCGTGTTGCAGTATACAAATACTTGGGAATTTCACTGGATGAAAAGTTATCATTTATCACTTTGTGCCTGAACTTAAAAAGAAGGTGAGGATCAGACTTGGAGCTTTATAAAGAATAAGGTCATGCTTTTCACTTGAAAATAGAAAGACAATTGTAAAGTCTACTCTCTTGTCAGTAATGGATTATGGTGATATTTTGTACATGCATACAACCCCAACTATTTTAAAGTCCCTTGATGCAGTTTACTATAGTGCTTTGCATTTTGTAACTGGGAATAGTTTTAGAACTCATCATTGTACACTGTATTAGTGATAGGAGAGAAAAACGTTGTGTCTTTTTTGTTAACAAGGCATGGCTGGGCAAGTTACTTTTTTACCTTACATCATTATTAAAACACAAATCCAGTAGTCTTAGGATGCGCACAGGACAATATCACCCTTGAAAGCAGCAAAATGAACACAGAACTTGGTAAATCAGCTTTCAGTTTTTTTGTCTTGGATAAATGGAACAAGAATTGAAATTAGAGCTGTTTGTTTCTGTTGAATAATTTTTACTGGAGGATTTGGGAACTGAAGAGTGTTCTTGTTTAGGTTGAAACTAAAATATTATACTGTATTGTAAATATTGAATTGTAAAATTTTTTTACTTTTGTTGTTGTAATTTATAGTCTGCTTTTTAAAAGTGCTGCTGGAAAATCCATCAACCCCACTAATGAAATCAGCGCTTCATAGAAAAAGCCTGGCTTGAACAAGCGTCAACTTTGACTTAAGCCTCAAGCCGTTCTATGAACACAATTTAGCCATCTCCAGTCAACGTTAACTCAAGCCAGGCTTGTACAAGCTGGCATTGTGTGCGCGCACGGAGAACGGAAGCAGCCCGGAACAATCGATTGTCAAAAGGCATATAAAATGTGCAAAAATCAGAAAGAGCGGTGAGCTTTTCACGAGAAAAACAGGTCGAAGGAATTCGCCACTGACTGTCTCATCACCAAAAATGGCAATTCTGCCTGATTTTCAAGGGGAGGGAAATTATGTTGCCAAAAATTGCAGACAGATTAAATGCGTAATAGCCTGCTTTTTTATGTAAATTAACATTGACATCATTATGATGAGACTATGGCTATATCATCAGCAGGCTCAATTAAAGGATATCTGATTGATGGTCAATATCCTCTACATAGGAACAGGCTTAGGTGTTAGCCCACCAGGCAAAGAGCGAGTTTCACCGAAGGGAAGGACTTATTGCAGGGGCCGGGGTTCGATCCCGACGATTATAAGTCGTCTCTTTATTGCGCCAGCGAAAAAGGCACAAAAGCTCTGTGAATAATATTTTTTTAATATAGTGACAAAGAAATATAATTTTCAATGTCACATTGTGTTTTAGACAGATTTATGTCTCAAATAATGCAATTACAGTAAGGAAATGGAATGCCAAAGTGAACACATGTCATTTCAGCATTTTATTTTTTAGGCCTATGTTTAATGAGGCAAGGTTGCGAACACAGGAATTGTAAATCTAAAAGTGAAATGGACGTAAACACTTATATTGATGCTTGGTCACATACATTGTGAGAAAAAGGTCTGAACCTACGTATGTTTCTGAACACGGACAAACGGTATGTAACACAAGTGAAGCGAGCGAGAAAAGACACTTGGCGGAACTGTCTTTTGGGATTTTGTTTCCACCTGTTGGATGTTCTTTGTAACACAGCTAACAAAGATTGCAGTTAGCCTACTACGGAGCAGGCTAGTTCAGTGGTATAAATTACCTTGGTAACTGAGCGGGGATTCGTATTAGCCATACAGTAATGGAACCTATCTCTCATTAAAATTAGCCAGACTTATCTAAATAAGCCAGGTTTTTCGCTTATCTAGCTTGATAGAACACCCCCCTGATCTCAGTCGGTTAACCCTGTATAAATAAAATATATAATAATAATAGTAAATAAAAAGTTGATTGTGGAAAAATGTATTTACTGCAGGAAAGTAAAAGAGCACTTCTAAACCACTCTTCAGAGTATCCCCATTTAAATACAAACAAGTTGCCAAGCACGGTAAACAATGTGTGCCTCCATAGAGATAGAATGTAGTGTTATAGCTCACTTTGTGCCTCTGCCACATACTTTAGAATTTTTTGCCAGTTAGAAAAATAAATCGTTGTTCCAAGTTAAATCCCTTCTCAGGTATTCTTCAATAGTATAGACATTCCTGGACCTATATATGGCACTATAGTAATAACTTTTCTCTCCTCTGGTGGTGTTTATTTTTTTATTTTTTCATAGAGTTAGAGAGATGATCGTGAAGGCAACGTTATGTCAAAATTGGGTAAGTTGCACATGTTCTATCTCACTGAGGGGTTAAGCAATGAACGCCATTTGTAGTCATCATATCATCTGTGTTGGTTGAAATGCCTTATCCTTTTTTCAGTATAATAGTTTCTACATTCCCTATTAACTCAGTTGTTAGTTTAGGACTCAGTCTTGTGCATAGTGGGGATGTATAGCCCCAGTCTAGGATGACTGAAGGGTAGGATTGATCATTCTGACGAAGTTTGGCATGGCCATTTAATTTAATGCTAACCTAAAATGTAAATTTAATGCAAACCTAAAATGTGTTTAATGATTTTGCCAGCTACTGAATACATTTAGAAATTCTGGCACATGCAACTTTCCAAAGGCTGCAAGGTACACAATCAAGTTTAATGTTATGTTGTTGCAAGTAAGACTGTACTATAGCGCCCCTGTAGGATTGCATGAATATACGTTAATCTGTCAGAAGTACAGGAGCGCATTAAAGCACTGTTACACAGCATAGACAATGTGCGTCCGAGGACCACACTAAGTAAATCCAGAGCAACCAATATGATAGGTTCTGTTTGGAGAAATTAGAATCGCTGCATTTTACGTTTAACCTTCGAAAGGGAAATTGCTGGAGTAAAATGCGTTACGAGAGAAAATGTAGAGCCTCTTATCCACTTGTGCCTTGGAGAACATCGTTGCAGAGTTTCGGTGTCTCTGCTCGTCGACGAGGAGGCAATGTTTAGACTTTGTCGGGGATAGCCTTTTTGAGTTATATATGTATATTTACAGTCATAGTTTGGCAGATGTAAATAGCAACGGTTAAGAGAAAAAAAATTTGACAAGAGGAAGTGGAGCAAATGCGCTGAATGTAGCCTACAGGGGGAACACGGCGGCAGTGTCTTCTATGTTTATCTTCGGGCAAGCCGGTTACCTTCTGTTTTTGGTTTCTCTTAGTGCTACAAAGTAGCTGCTCTTGAAGGATGCAGGTGAAAAAACAGACGGACTCGGAAAGGAGTGAAGAAATGCTTCAACGAGAAAGACGTAAAAACGTGTCATGCTTTTCAAACATCAAGATATTCCTGATATCGGAATGTGCTCTCATGCTGGCTCAGGGCACTGTTGGGGCATACCTGGTGAGTTTCTTGTAATCGTTATGCTTTTGTAGGCAATAGTAGCCTACACACATTGCCGTAAATACCCCAATATATTATGTGTTGGCCTACTGCAAATTTACAACATTCAAATTCAATCCGATATTGTATTCTCTAATCGAGCTGTGTGAACAGCCAGTGAAGTGTCATGAAATATGTTACAGGTATGACATAACCAGATCAGTAACTGGCTTAGTTAGTGGACTTGCTTTTGGCTTGACCCACTGGTGGTGGAACCTTTGTCTGGTAGGCTAGTAAAGGAGTTTCCATTCTCGAGCATTAGCAACAATCGAAAGATGTTATCTACTCCAATAAAGAAATACATCACAGATTGTTTATTATTTCATGGATACACAGCCTAAATTAAAAGCCATTTCATTCAAGTGAGTGATCTATGTTAATAACATTACAAACGAGCTATAAAAAAACAAACAAAAAAGAACGATGCTATATACAACTATTGTATGAATGTATTATAAATTAATTTAAAGCAAGATTTACTAATTTACATTTTTATTTTGAATCACTCACTGCGCACGTGCAGTGGCCACCCCACACAGGTTTAATCTTTAGCACCATGCCTTCCTAAATATAAATATACATATAATAAATACATATTAAATGCCTTGCAGCCATGTGTTGGCTTTAGACATTTCTGGGAACTACATGGAAAACCGCTTGCTTTTGTCCATCAAGTCTAGTGAGATGACTAATTCATTACTTACTTTTTAGGTAGATCCATACCCTTTTTTTCTTTTGTTTTCTTCCCAGCTGTGCTTCAAACTAAAGGCAATGTAAACTGAAAAACTTTTTCCATATTTGGAGTGGAACATGTTATCTAGCCTGAGCCTCAAGCGTCATACCACGGGAACAACATTGATGAGGCATGGTCTCATCTCGGATATGTCTCTTTTTATAAATTAAAATACATGGTTAACATGCCATTCACTCTATCTTTAACTGGAGACCTCAACTGTAATGACAGTGGGAACTATTACTGTTAAACTCTAAGGAAGTTAGAGAAATTTTACATTTTAATTAATGGTAATATACATGATTGAACATGGCTAGTTTGCAATTGTAGGAAAGGCATTCTTTGAGTAAACCCAGCAGCTCATGGTTAGCTTTGCAAATTAAATGCTTGAGAGAAAACACAATACCTGCGAATGCAAACATACAGTGGGACATGTCATCAACCCTGCTTTGCCTTTGTCTACAACCTATAGCTCTTTAGAGGAAAGTTTTGGATTTGCCTAGACTGCAAATTAGATACCTCCTCCATGATAAGACAGGTGGCCTACTGTAGTACTGGATGACCGCCTAAAGGAGCCATTGTACCTGATCAGATGGTACGTAGAACTTAAGAGTGTACACTGGCGGCCAAGCATCCAAACACAAGATTCCAAGGCCCACACGTTTTCTCTGTATGAGCAGCTTAAGATGCACTTTGGCGATAGTGTGTATTGATTTGTCAGTTATTTCAAGGGTCTGTTCGCAGCGTGGTTTGCTGTCTGTTTCCGGTGTAGTACAATGGAAACGGTGTGACGTACAGTTCTCTGACATTTTTGGCATTGCGGTGGTGAATGACTGAATGGTATTTTTCTGTGATGTACTTCACCATAGCGTGTAGACCACTATAGGACAATCCACTTATTGTTAAGCAGTAGTTTGTAAACGTCAGATATTTATTTTAATCTCAAGACACATGCATGCTGGTCCTCAGCGTACGTTTTAGGATGTTTTTCCCATAAAGTTTCTAATTCTGATTCTGAGTTGAGCAGAACCTGGACATCTTTTTTCATAAGAAGTCTTGGCACTTACAGTGTAACTGGAATTCATTGTGCTTACACAGGACGTGTTCTCCTGTGAGATGCCTGTGTTTGGTTTGGCGCCACTATCTCTCAGCAGGTGATGTGGTGTTAAGACTACACATTTTCAATGAAAACACACACAGACAGGTTTTAAGTTTAACCATGCAATGCATTTAAAATACTTTTGTGAGAGTCTCTGATTTAGCTCAAACAAAAAAAGAGTTCAAACAAAAAATGTAAAGGCAGCAGCTTATCACTTTGGAATGTCTAAGCCCCTGAAACCATACTTAATTAATTAAGTTTTTTATGGCGATTTTCCACTGTGGCAAAGTGCGAATGTAAAGACATGTTGAAGCATTCCTTCAGTACCTCCTACCTTACTTAACTTCACAGCTTTAGGCCAAAGTTGTCAGTAACCACCTGTTATAAAAATTAATGACAAGGCTTTTTTTTCCTCTGTGGTATGCGGTGCACTTGAGATTTAGGAATAAGGAGTTGTGTGGTGTCTGCGTCTACTCAGAGCTCCAGCTGGAGTGGCAACAGGTTGCTTCAGCTTGGCAAGGTCTCTGAGGATAGGAGCAGCATTTCAGCATGTTCAAGATCTATCTATATCTTTTTTTATCTTTCACTTTTAGCCCACCCCCCGTCCTTCTGCTGGGTTTTTAATATAACATTTTTGCATCCTTGCTATGGTGATATCAAATCATTTTTACAACTGTGGTTTCTTTAATTTGATTTTGAAGCTATAGAATAGCATAATTTAGCATTTATTGGAGTAGGGAACTGTTTAACATTCAGCCAGTCTGTCACAATAGTACTGTGACTATGTCTCTGCCCAATGGATGAACTGCAAAGTTTTGCTTACTCTTTGGAGGTCACCATGGGAACGGAAAATTCCCTTTCAAAGACATTCTGGGACTGCTCTAAAAATAGTTTGATTACTGTTAGAATAGGCAGGTTCCCATGACGCAATTATTTGTTCCCAAGCTTTTAGTTACAGATCTTTCGGTTTTATTTTCCTTTTTATTTTTGTATGATCTGGTCAAAGGTGGCAGTCTGATCTGATTTAGCTCCAGTATAACATGAATAATGAAAAAAGTGGAATGTTCTGGTGAGGTTTTGTATGCATTTTAAGGTATAGTTCTACTTTTTGGGAATTATCATATTTTCATACTTGCACCAAGGCAGACGAGATGATCAATATCAATATTATGATTGTACGTCCTATAAAGAGTTATTTAGGTAAATAGGTATAGGTAAATGTAGCCTAGCTTTGCAGCAATGGCTGTAAGCCAGTAGTACCGGCTAGCATGGCTCCGTTAGAAATTAACAGATACACGGTTTGACCTATAGTTGCGAGGCTGGCTACCCATCACAAGGTAAAACTATGGTTCTGCTTTTTAACAATAGGTCTGACTCTGTATCTGTTTCAATTACAAAAACAACAACTCCTCACTTTTACATTACAATTTCTACATGTGTGAAAAACAGAAGATAACACAGCTATGGAGTTTTTGTAAGGTGTATTATGTCACTTTGAGTGGTGTTGCACCTAAGGTATAAGTGATGCTGAATGGGCATCAAATTTATATAGCAGCTTGTTGATAATTGACCCATGATGCCTGGTGTACATCATTGTTCTAAAGTCCCTTATATTTTACTAACTTATTGCAAAAGACTGGTTTAAATAATCCTGTATGGCCCGAACTGCAAAATGTAGAATTGTTATACTTAACGCTTATCTCTAGTGCAAGAGTGCAAGATGGAGAGAGAGAGAGAGAGAGAGAGAGAGAGACTGGGGATAAACTATTCTTAATAAAGCCATGGGAGTAAATGTTGCAGTGCCCAGCTAATCAGAACCAGAGGAATGCTACTTGGCAGGAAGGGGATTTTGCCCAGACCACAATGTGGAACATCTGAAAAGGTTTATGAGTCAGAATATTCCACAGGAAAGGAATAATTTAAAGGGCACAACCTTAATAACAGGGTGTCTTCTGCTATATGGCTTCATAAATGTCATCCATGCATGTCATCATTTCTAAATCACATGATCATACAAATGTATGTTTGTTTAAATGTATGAATGGTCAGTTCCATTATTTAGATACAAATACAATTTTGCAGGTCCCATGTGGCACAAATTCACAGATTTTTCATGACATATTAACCATGTGTTTCCCCATCAACTAATCCTGTAAAATCCATCAGCATCAAATGTAGCTGTAATACGTATGCATTTCCCTGGTTACCTATCATTAAAGATTTTCCCATTGTGTGTGTTCTTTAGGTGAGTGTTCTGACCACTCTCGAGCGGCGATTCAACCTCCAAAGTGCCGACGTCGGTGTCATCGCCAGCAGCTTCGAGATAGGTAACCTGGCTCTGATCCTGTTCGTCAGCTACTTTGGAGCCAAAGCCCATCGACCACGGCTGATTGGCTGTGGCGGTATTGTCATGGCATTGGGGGCACTTCTCTCTGCCCTTCCGGAGTTTCTAGCCAACCAGTATGAGTACAAAGTTGGAGATACATGGAGGACTGAGAGTGGGCGGGAATTGTGCACCAACATCAGCATGGGGGAAAAGGGTGGGGGTGAGGTGTGTGCTAACAAGGACAACACCAATAGGATGTACCTGCTGCTGATTGGGGCCCAAGTCCTGCTGGGGATTGGAGCCACTCCCGTCCAACCACTAGGTGTGGCCTACATCGACGATCATGTCAAGAGGAAAGACTCCTCTTTGTACATAGGTGAGTCACATTCATTTGATCTAAACATTTACACTGGCCACCTCTTCACATATTTAAGACAACAGCGTGGTAGAATAGTTCTTATTTGTGCATAGTCAGACATCAAGGTATTCAAATCACTGTTATTAACCAATGTTCTTGCAAGATTGTTTTGCTACAAGATACCAACGGGACCTAAAGTGTTTGGGGGTGATCAGTAGGGCAGCGTCTCAGGGCTCCTGGATCATTATGTAAATTTGAGGGTAATTAGAAGATAATGTCCAGTCTTTACTTTTTGCTCTATTCTTTGCTTTGAAGAAAGAATAACAAGGGTAGTTCTGGAAAGGCTGCACTGCTGATACACCACATTCATTGCTAGTTGGCTCTTTATTGCAATACCTGCTCATGGGATAATAAATTGGTCCACAATGGGAAAACAGTCCAGTGGCAGACCAGTCAATACAGAAGATTTAAAAACTTGTATGGAGTCCCTACAAACTACTAAAAGCATTTGTCTTGCAAGGGTATGGTGTAAACCGATCAGTGAACTACAAAACAGCCTGATATGTAGAGCTGACGCTCAATGCGTAACGCTTTGCCCCCATGTAATATGTGCCTACTTGCTGAATGAAAGCATAGCTCCTTTAATGGTAATACCTTACTTAATGTACACCCATTAGCCACACAGCCATTAGTATATTAATAGGCCATACTTTGATCCCAAAAAATCTGTATGTCACAGAATGACATGGTGAACGAAATATAGACAGCTGTTTGAACTAAATGCAATTGCATCATTAAAATTAAACATCACTAATAATTAAGGAAGGCAGATTGTTATCCTGCAACTATTTCAAAACAACATTTGTGCTCTGTCAAAACAAAAAAAGCCTAAGGCAACTAAGCATTGTGGTACATTCAATAAAAGTATGACTTACAATAGTATACTGTGCTGGTCTGCAGTTCTACTCCAGCAGGTGCAGTATGTACATGGCCCCTGAGTAAATACAGGATGAATGAAGGCTCTTGTGTTGTGCTCAGTCTCCTTTTGTCCTGCCCATGTGGCTGCCAGGTGAGCAGCCTCCACAGTGTTTTTAATCTCCATGACATTAGTTCTAGAGCTCCTGGAAATTGAAGTAGGGGATGATAAGAAACCAGCTAAATGTTGCAAGTCTGCTCGCTGCCTTCTCAAAGCGTGAGGCTGCTGACGTAGCTTTTCAAAGTTTTAAGGCACCTGTAAAGCGCTTGCCGTGCAAACCTTCAATCGAGATAGTTTGAAGACATTCCCTCTGGTTGTGTTCCTGTGCTGATGTTTTGATCCCATTGGGATGAAGCTTGTTTAATTCACTACACATTTCTTGATATGCAGTTTGTTTGTATCTGTCTTTGAAGGGAGAGTTGGGGCTAAATCTTAACTAGCCGGCCCTACAGGGCCTGTCACATCACTTATCACAGCATGGCTATAGCTTCTGGATGCTGCTTCTAATAACAAGCACACCAAAAGAGTTAAATGGCAGTGATATTAAATCATCTAAACAGTTGGCTTTGAAGACCATAGTTGTCAAGGTGACAAACATCTTTGAGGCCTTACTGGATGTGGCTCGAAAATCTGCTCTTTGTTCTTTCCCTCAGCTGGTAATGACAGCGTTCTTATCACTGTAGATTCAGGCAGGAGTCCTTATCACAACAGGCCTGTTTCCTGGTTTGATAGAGACCAGGCCATAATGTGTTCCCCGAGCCTGCACTCCGGCCTTTGATGGAAACGATGAGGCGTTTCTCGGTGTAGCCGCGTTGTGTGTTATCTCAGGTGCACAGTCGGATGAAAGAGAAGCTGAAATAAGGATGCATGAGAAGCTGAAATAAGCATTAGATTGGGGTGTGTATCTGTCACTTGTCAGTCACATTCAGATGTGACTCAGGGTCAAGGTCTCAGTGTGGCGATCGTTCTAAGGCCGGCTTGGTTGTTGTTTGCATTTCTCTGTAGCTTCCCAAACCTAAGCTATTTTAAACCAACCCCTATTGCTTTGCCTGATAGCAACAGGCCTCACATACAAGCCCAGAAAATGTGACGTTTTTTCACCACAACCACAGTGCCTTGTTAATACTGTACGGTGGAAAATTTACTCACATTGATTCAAGTTTTGTCAACGCAGAGAGTAATTTGGGGCTCCTCTCCTATGATCAACAGCAAGGAGAGTTGGAGAAAAAGCCAGTGGTGAGTGATGCAGAACAATGTGGTATTGAGTGTAGAGCATGTGCTCTGCTGATCGGCCTAATCCTTGTGCTACAAGCAAGTCATGTGGTTGGAGGATGAATGGAAGAGATTGTCTGAATTGCTCTAAGATATCCTTTCTCACACCAATAATTTATGCAATTGCTTATGTACACAGCTTTGTGTTCGAACATGTGTTCACATTGTTATAGCGTAGACGTCGCTGTTCTGCTTTATCAGCTTTTATTCCCTGCTAGTTCGTATGACCCCATAATCTGTGGAGTGGCATTTAGGGTTGCAAAAGGAGATTTAAAGTAGCATACCATTTAATTAACTTCATGTTCATAAAGCTATGGTGTAGTACTATAGGAACTTCAGCTTTGGAATTGTTTATTTTATCCCTTCACTGGTCTCGAACCTGCATCAGCTCCTACCCACCAGCAGTAGTGTCCTGTGATCACGCCACACAAAAGCTACGTGTTGTTTGTCAGATACAGGGGCTATTGTTAGCCAGGGTGCCTGCCTATGTGCTTCATTCCACTGTGCCTTTATAATCTATTTTTTTTCTTTTTTTTTCTTCGCTATAGTCACTAACAGTCTTGGACTAGGCAAGCTAGCTTACCTCAAGTGGATACACAGTACCATCCACACAATGTGACACAAGATCACAAACATTCATACTGCATTACAATACATTGTATTATTACACAATAAAAAAACTGTAAAAACATGCATGCACTTGAGTAGGGAGCGTTGCAAAGCAAAACATTTAAGAGATTTTTTGTTTTTGTTTTATATTGCCATGGGATGGGCCAAAATAGTGTAAATGACAGATATAGTCTAAAATGAAACACAAACATTATTTTACAGTCATTCTCATAGTTGTATATCCATATTTATTGTATTTTTTACCTACTGTATTAGAATAATGTATTCAACTCATTCCAAATAGCCGCAACCTTTACGGCTGAAGACATGAGAATACGATCTGCAAATCCGAGTGGAGGTGATTGAACCTGTGAGTGTGCTTACTCCAAAGGGCTACAGTATGGATCTCTTTCATGCAACATCAGCAAAGTCATTAATAGCCTTATAGTTGCCCCCCATCAGTCATTTCATGCTCAGTATGGCAAATTCCCCTTGCATTCCCTTCACTCTGAACTGTTCTGTACAGTCGATACAGGCGGTTAGACAGGGGAGTTGGCGGAAGGATAAAAAAGGAAACAGGAAAGATCTAGTGAAAACTGAGAAGAGAAATTGAAATCCCTAGTATAAATAGTAGTGAAAGATGAGGACAGATGTGCTATGTGAACGTGTTAAAGAACGCTGCTTTGGCAATGCAATGTAACACTCTGAAAGCACTGTAGATCAACGTGTCAGGTGGTTTTCATATTTAGCAGCAGCTCTAGATAGGCACTCTGCGCTGGGAACAAGGGTGTGAACTGAAGCTCGAGATTCATTTGGATTCATTATCACATCATTGGGAATGAGTTTGTGTATGGAGTAAAAAATGCAGACTGTAGTCTAAACACTTGAGTTTTTTTTAAATAGGATTTACAGTATGCTAATCCAGACTTACATTGTAATAATGCCTAGGGTATTTTTGATGTTGCCATTACTGCTGATAGTTGCCTTCAGCCATGCATTATTATACTAATTACAGTCTGAGCTCAATTGCAGGTAATGAGCGTTTTGACATTCGTGGTCGAAGGGCCCGCCCTAGGAGAGCAGGCGATAGAGCGAAGAGTTAGAGCCAGCTCTGGAGAGGACCCATAATTACAGAGTTAGGCAGGAATGCCAGCCAGCCAGCCATGAGGTGGGTCGGAGTGGCCTGGCTGCACATGCATACCACACAGCCCTGTGAAAAACAACTCCCACAGACTGTGGGCTGGGACCAACAGTTGGGCTGTGGCTGCCTCTGTCTCCTTCCTTACTGTGTACATTAGCAGGCGCAGACTGGTTCTGTGCACACAACCCGAAAAGCTTACTTCAAACAATGGCTGCTTTATTACAGCAGTGCCTTCAGAGGACTTTTTTATTTTTTATTTTAAGCTTGACGTTTTATGTGTAACTTCTGATTACATCCCTTTCGCTGCTGGGGACATTGTTTGTCCATATTTAGTATTATTTTTGCATTGTTTTGTCTTACAGTAGTAGTTATTTTTCTTGTGAAAAAAATATACTAAAATATATAAATAATTGACTAGTTGAAAACATTTGCCTCACTGCAGTTCTGCCAATAAACACTTCCTTTTATGAGATTCTCTTGTTTTGGTTTGTTCCCCTAGTCTAGACGTAGGCACTGTTTTGGGCTAAAGGCAGCAAATATGATTGGAGAGCTTGCGTCAACAGGATCTACATTCCCAGTGCACTCTGACCTTTCACTATCCTCTGCTAATTCTGGCTCTTCCCACAGGGCCTCCAGTTGCAAAAATATACTGTACAGGGCAGACATGTACTTAGCAGTGCCAGGACATTCCTTTACTACAGCAACTGCATATAGCAACCTCCCCCAACTTTGACAGCATATATGTCAGCAATCGCCTGCAAGCTGTAAGATTTACAAAGCAATACAGTATGAAAGAGACTGAATCTATTGGTTTATTCGGTATAAAGGAATAAGTGGTAATGATATACGTGACTTTGTCTTTTTATGGAACCATTTAAAAGAATACATTTCAGGAATACATTATTGAGTTAGCGACAGATGATGAATTGTTTTAGTTTAACTTCATCTCATATTTTAAGAACGAATATAATGACTAAGTTCATAGTTTAAGGGCCAGTGTAATGATGAATATTGGAAATCTGTGATCAGATTACAATAGAACACTCTGTGGGTGATGAAGTCTAGCCTTTTTAGATGAAATTCTCTTTATGTGTGAAGGTGACAACTTCCCACTCGCAATGAACTTTGAAGTCAGGGCTCTATGTACAAACGACGACAAGCTCAGCCCCCTGTAGTGCAGGAGCTTGGAAGAATGCTGTGTCTGTTCCAGGCTGGAAGTGTCTGTCCAAAGCTCTACTTGGCTAGCAGTAGGCTTTCCAGGCACACGCACACATTCTCATTGCACACACACTCACAGACATTTCTGTACTGCAAGATTGGACACATGGAAGCGTATACAC
>JAVQIZ010199184.1:0-15318 GCA_036023535.2 Galaxias brevipinnis | reverse complement strand
CTAATCAGACACACACACACACACACACACACACACACACACACACACACACACACACACACCCCCACACACACACAGTGTTAGGGTGGTGGGGGAAATCGTGTCCCAGGCTGTCTCATAGCCAATGGGTGGCCTCTTTGGTTGGGCGTGCACGTTCAGAGAAACCAATCAGAGAGCGGTTTACTTATAGTCATATTAGCATATAGCCAATCAGAGTGCCACTTACTGAGGTGCTAGCATATAAGCACAACTCTCCCTAGCCAATAGTATTACTCCTCAGTAATCTGCCTCGTTGTTGTTAGCCAATCAGAGCAGGGATGACTAGCAGGTGTTTATGTGCCTGTAGAGAAGACAAAGGGTGCTTTGATAGCTGACAGCCAATCACACTGTTCCGTACTGAGGTGCTAGCCAATGAGAGCAGGGCTTCTAACAGGTGTTTACCTCCCTGTAGAGGAGACAGGAGGAGGAGTACTACACCCGTCTGGAGGCCGGGCGCCGACGGCAACACGAGGAGGCGGAGCTAAAGCGGCTGTCGCCTGACGAGCCGTCTGCTGGTCTGTACAGGCCGCCCCTCCCCCTCAACTACCAGCCCCCGCCTGCCTCCCCCCCCCCCTCCACTAACACCCCCCACCCCCCTCCCCCTCCCACGAGGAACACCTCCTCCTACCTCAAAGCGCAGGTGGGCTCCCCAGACACCCTCTACACCGCCACGTTTGTCTCCTACGCGGGCGAGGAGGAGGAAGAAGAGGAACAGGAAGTCACCAAAGCAGGAAGTGGCGGCGGCCTATCAGGTCAGGTTAAACTGTCGGCGACCCGGAAGTCTTACGGTGACCTACCGGCGTCCGCGCCAGCAGCCAATCAGATGAGGCCTCGGCCTCCGCCGACCGCTCGCAAGCCCCGCCCCCAGTCGGACGGGATCTTTCTGTCCAGCTCCTTCCAGCCGCCAATCAACTCCAACAGTGCAGGCCAGGGCCCTCCCCCTCCCGCCAAGCCCAAAGGTAGAACACTGCAGAGGGGGAGAGGAGAGAGAGAGAGAGGCCCTCCACCTCCTCCTCCTCCACACCTCCCTCTCTCATCCCTTCCTCCTTCCGTTAGTCACGCCCTCCTTCTTTCGGTGTTTTCTACATTTTTAAGGTTTTCCTTTTCAGGCGTTTTTTTTTTTTTTTTTCCTTTTTTCTGCCCGATCCTTTTGTTTGTTTGTTTGTTTGTTTTGTTTATGATTTCGATCGATATTTATCCTTCTCTTTTCGTTTGTCACCAGTTCTGTAGTTGAAACGTAAATCAGTTTTTGTATTTTTTTGAATACCTCTTCTTTCAACTCGGTTTTTTCATTCCCTTTTCCCTAGAGAATCTGGTTCCATTAGCCTTCTCCGTGTTTATTTTTGTTTTGTTTGTGATTTATTTGTGTTGTTGATTTCTCCTCCCTGTCCGTTTTTTCCCCCCCCTCCTCCTCATCTTCTTCCTCCGACAACTCCTCCAAATCGTCAGTAGCAACTGAAAAAAAAAATCAATTGACAATCGCCCTGCCCCTCCTCTCGTGATTCGCTGTCCTACCAGATTAAGACCCATCAGAGCCAATCATAGTACTGTTGGGGTTGTCACTCGCCGCCTCCCTGTGTGTTTGGTTGGTTGGTTGTTGCTATGGGGGTGTGGCCGCCTGTCTGCCCGCCCCCTGCTCGCTGGCGGCCCTGCTTAGCGGTGTTGCCTTGAGGGAAGGGATGCCATTGGCTCACACGCAAATCAATCATTTCAATAGCAGTGCAGCTTTCATTCACATATGTACATACATAGGTACATACATACATACATACATACATGGAGAGAGATTACATCTGTTGAGTGAGAGGTTTTCTGTTGATCTTTGGCTGTTGACTTGTTAATTACAGAAAATGTTTTAGAAATAAGATCTAGAAAAGCCAGTCTAATAGCTTTGGAATAATAATATTTGAAAGTGTCCCTGATCTGTTCCCATCTGGAATCCTCAATGAAGTAACTAAACCTGTGGCAGAGCATACTCTGTTTTCAAGCTTACAGTGACCCCTACTGGTAGACATTTTTTATAATTGTTGTTGAATCAATTAGATTATTTTGAATTAAACACATTGATAAAATAACACTAATACTACATTTTGAGATTTTAAATACAGTTTGCCACATCATTTAAATGAGGCAGTGCAAAATGTTTCCAGATAGTTATTTTTGCTTATTTATATTTAGATAGATGTGGAGGTATAGCCTGGACTTCTTCTTGTCCTGAAGTGGTGCCCCTCAACATGAATGTATGTATATGGCTGAGTGTTTTTACTGAGACTGTTAAACAGCTGGAGACACAGAAAAAACCCGCTATGCAACACAATCTGTTTAAAACAGGACCCCTGTTCCCAAGGTCTCGTTGAACAAACACACACACACACACACACACACACACACACACACACACACACACTGTGTTACCACACCCCTTCATCACATCGTTTGAAAAAACAAAAAAAACTTTACCAACATTGTGTTGCATTCTCCACTCATAGGGAACCCCCCCCCCAACCTCCCCCACCCCCCCCCACCCCAAACCCTACAGCTCATCTAATAAATTAATCTGATCCCCAGCCGCCATCTCCGCCAGTCCGTCATTTGCACCCCCCCTCACCTCGACACACATAACAACCTCCCAGTCCATCGTCTGCAGACCACCTGTCACTCCAGCTAGCAGCTTGAAGATCCACGGGGCCGTTAGCTGCCTGCGCTTGGCCATTAACACCAGCTCTGCTAGGCTGACTTTTTTAGGCTCTTTCTCTCTCTCTCTCGCTCTCTCTTGCTCTGCTCATCTTTATCTGCTCACTATCTCGTATCTGTTTGTTTGTTGTGTATGTATCTTGTCTCTATGGCTATTGCTTCCTTGTCTGGTCTGTCTGTTAGTCTGGCTATGTCTGGCCTTGCTTCCTCTATCAGTCCAGCCGGTCTCTCCCGCGTCGATGGCTGCTGTTAGTGTGTTTGTTTTGCTGAGCTTAACCTCCTACAACTCCCAGAAGGCATTGCGCGGTATTTCAGGTGGCTGATCCGACACCTGAAGATCCGGCCTTCTAAGTCGTGATCTTAGATTCCAGGTGGATGATTCTATAGGCTAGCAGTGTCGTGGTGCTGGACAACCACGTCTCTGATGGGACAATAGCAGGAGTTTGATTATTATTTATTTATTTCGGAAAGAAAATACTTAATCCTCAACCACTTAAAATATAATTAACCCTTTTTGATCTAAAAGTTTGAGACCGTGCAGATAGTTCTGTTTTCTCTTGGTCAGTTGAAATGGGATCCATCTTGGTTGAGTCGTAGTTTAAACACACCTTTAAATCCTCCAAAAGCCTCGACCCTCTGCATATAGAACCAATCCACCTGGGTTCATGGTGTATGTGTGTGTCTGCTGACAGTCCTGGTCTCGACCCAGACCAAGCCCCGGTCCATTTCAACCAGAACCTCCTGATAAATATTCAGACTTGTTTGGGCTTTTTGGAATACAATCCATGGACAGATTTAGATCGCTAACCTCAGTTTTATCTGTGTGAACAATCTTAAATCATACACACTTAATAAAATCTATCTAATTTGTAATACAGTATAATTAGCGTTTTTTTGGTATATATGTTTCACTGCCCTTCATATTTTATATTCTAAGCTGGCCCTGATCCAGACTGGCCTGGTTTGGGTCCATGTCCAAGTCCCGGCAGACACTAATTTGAACCTTTATGTTACTAACACCCTTTTTAAGAGGTCATAGGTTAAGGGTCACCTGGGGTCAGGAGTCACAAAGGGGCGTGGCTTTGTGCTCCACCCATCCCCCCTTAAACAGCCTCTAACATGCTCTGAATCAGCCGCTCTCTCTCTCTCTCTCTCTCTCTCTCTCTCACACACGTCTCCGTCGCAGTGTGGTCTCTGGTGGTAGAAACTTCCAGAACAGAACTAGCAAGCTGCTGGGTACAGGGAAAGATGTGATGAGGAGGATGACGAGGGCTCTCTAGGCAAGCCTTCGTCAGTTCTTCTAGTGAACAGCACTGACAGCCAGTTGACTTTATAAATGCCAGACGGCTATAAGAGCACCAGAGGCTAAATTTATAACTGAATTTGACTGGTTGGTATTTTACCCAAGCTTATTGCAGGTCGTATTTCTTTGCTCTAAGTCCCATTACTTTGTAACTCCAGACATCCAGTGAGGCACCCAGCAGTGCGTCAGTGAACTCGATTTGACTCAAAGGCTGATTCTATCTCCTCTCTCTGCCTCAATGTGTTTTTCTAAATGCCCGTGTCTAACTGTGAACGTTGTTGTCCCCGGAAACGCCCACCCTCTTTAACAGGATATGACCCGTACACTGGAAGCACCACAGGACTAGCGGGCTCAGGAGAGGTCTACAAGGACCAAAGAGACAAGTGGACCAGGAGGTTAGGCACCTCCTCTTTCTTTCTCTCTCTCTCTCTCTCCATCCTCTGCTCTGCTCTTCTTTTCTATTCATTTATTTTACTTTATCGTCAGTTTTTCCCACATCTTTTTCTTCTGTCCTTGCCTTTCTCTCACATCTGTCTGTCTAATGAAGGTAACAGGTGCTCTGCTAGTCTCAGCTGTGTCTGTGTGTGTCTGTTTCCTCTGTCCTCTCTCTCGTGTCCCCATCAGTCAGGAGCAGGAGAACTCCATACCTGGAGTGGGAGGAGCACCCCCCGAGTGCCTGACCTTCAGAGAACGCCAGCGCCTTTTCTCCCAAGGCAAGGAGGTGTCCAACAAAGTAAAAGCCTCACGTAAACTCATGGAACTAGAGAACGAACTCAACACCAAGTAGTCAACTCAAGCCTTAGATACAAGAGGAGCCACTGTTGTCGTCGTTTTCGTCGTCATGGATCCTTCACTACCACTGTTTTTATTTCTCCTGTCCTTCTCTGGGTCCGCCAGAAGGGGGCAGCAGAGAGCAGACATTCGTCTCCCTCACCCGTGACGGTCTCTTCCTGTGTGATGACCTTTTTGCTTCCTGTTTTTCTTTTTATCATTGAATAACTGGACCATTCACGTGCGATTTAGATGTATTGTTGCAATAGGAGACACATTTATGGTTTAAATTCTTCCCTCTTTGAGAAACTGTCAAAGATATAATTATATTAAAACACTGTAAAAATGTTTTAATTATATGTAGAGAAATTTGAAAATCACACGATGAAGGGGGATACATTTGTGTTTGTAAAGTGGTTCCTGGGTTAAGGAAGAAAGTTCCTTTTTTCTCATTTATAGAACAAAACGTTTTTTTTTTAATAAGTTACTGTAATTTTGATGATTTTATTGTTATTTTATGCTCTCTTGGATTACATAATTTCACACTTTTAATTATTCTTTGCTTCTAAATAAATACCCAAGAATTTCAGACAAATCTTTTTTAAGGTAACTTCTTAGAGACAGGAAATTAAAAAGAAGGAATTATGTCTGCTATGCCATATATACACATTGTTATTCATTCCATAGTGAGTGGCTTCAACAAGATTCACAATTGGATGCATATATTTCACCTCATCATAGCAAATAAATTCACAGCATCCCAAATAGGAGTTGTTTTAATGCAGACCAGGGGTCTAGCGTCATACACAGAAACTAACAGCTGGTGTGTTAATAGATATCAATTTCCGACACTAAAGCTTCAAAATCATTTATTTTCTCTTTTTTTGTTTTGTTACAATTTGTGGCTCTGAGTAGGAGAATAAACTCGTTGATATTTGTTTAACTGTTCAAAGGGGAGATCTGCAAGTCTATTTTTTAAAACGTTTTACATTCCCCCATCTACGTTTTGGTTTTACTTTTTGTTTGACACGACTTGTCATTTTTTGCAGAGTTGTGTGAAATTTATCAGTGTGAGGACAAAAAAAAAGTTCATTCATTCTTGCTAAAGAAAGTAAAAGAAAAAAAATAGCCTACCGAAACACCAAACAATTTACACTAATTATTTTTTGCTTCTTGCAGGTATTTATTCAAACGTTTTGTAAAATATACTTGCACAATATTTGTTTTCAAAATAAGACGTTGTTTCTGGATTATACTGAGAACTTGTATGGAATGACAGCCTACTTTGGGGACCTACGCTTTACTTTGAGTGAGCTGTATTTTATTTAACATCACCGCTACATCACTACAAGTCACTTCTTTTTATCTTTTTTTTTTTTACACAAAGCTTATTTCGCCCGGTCAATACATCTCTGCTTCTCGTCCTCCCATTGCTGTTAGTTTGGGTGAAAACAAAATGTGTAGCCTACATAGGCCTACTATTTCTTGCCAGTTGAACGAGGATCGAAAACGTGGACACGGATTAGCATTATGGACCGACAACGTTGTTGAGGATGATATTTTCTGCTTCGAAGATGTTTAACTGATGGCCACTCATATTTCCTCCATTTTAGGTTTCAAAATGAAAATCATTTAGTTTCCTGTTTAGCCTTTTATAAATCATTAATAAATACAAATTTTACAACAGCGCTGAGAATGTGATATTTCTTTCACTCCAGGAATGTAGTAGTTCTACGTCAATAATTGGCTTGTAAAGTGGCTCATATTATTGATGCATAAGTGCATTAATTAGTTATTACTTAAAACAATTTTTAATTCACTTGTCAGTAGTCATTCTCCTCCCATTTGTTCGGGCAGTTAAACGATAGGCCTAACCAAATCAAACGTCAAATTGTTTCTGTGAATCGGAATAGAAGCTAAGGAACAAGACTACCCCCGCCCCCCATGGTGACAACATTAGTTCAGACAGTTATTGTTTCCACCAGATAGAGGGTACTTCGTCCCAAAGCATGCCGCTGTTCATACGCTTAACACTTATAGGGGGTGCTTCGCTTACAGACTTGGTGTGCGGTTTGAGAAAGGCCCTATGCCTCTGCAGCTTTAAAAAAAATACGTGCTCATGCTTTGAAGTTGCAATAAGTTGTGATCTTAATTGTATTGACCTGTTATTGCGTAAGTAAACGCTTTAGGTAATATTGATCTGGCTTACTACAGTAACAAAACGCTCCGTGCAGTGTTCGAATAGAACAACATATTATTTTCCGAGTGCCGACGCAAGCAACAGTGCTAAACCATTGAGTGTAATCGAAATACCACGGGTAAAGTTGCCTAGTTATCCTTCTCTAACTTTCAGCAGTACACCCGTAAATTTTATCTGTCTCTACAAGCCATCAGTACACGTCAGGATGGCCGAGCGGTCTAAGGCGCTGCGTTCAGGTCGCAGTCTCCTCTGGAGGCGTGGGTTCGAATCCCACTTCTGACAGTATCTTTTTTCTCATAGGCACGATTGGATCTTGAAACATTTAGGACTTTACCCAGCCAACGGGTATCACAACACACATTTTCCATGACATGGCAGGGACTGAGTAGACAAATATTTTCCATTAGGTTAATTAAAGTAGGGGAGCGGGGGCACAACCTAACACATTTTGTCTTTGGCTAAATATTAAAGAAAATATGAGTTTAATTAATCACGTTTTTACACAAGCAACAAACACATCTCTGCTACAAATTCAAACGAAATTTGTTTATTAGACTTACCGATCTTGTACAATTGCAACGAAAAGTGGGGATGTTAAATTTAACCCAGCCCTCGGGGTGGACCGTAACAGAGGGTTAACTGTAACATTGGCTAGAAAAGTCTGTTTGAACGCAATAACTTCAAAACAATTCTATTCATAAACTATAGGTGGATACTGTTTATGGATATAGTTATGATAAATATCCACACATCTATCCATCCCTCATCTAACCATCCATCTATCATGAATGGAAATATCGATACATATATGGATAGATATGTGTATTTTTTCTATATATCCGTGTATTTCCATCCATATTGATATCTAGCTGTCTACCTAGATCCGCACGTCATTATAAATGAGTATTAACAAGAGACAGTGTCAAACATTGAGAAACTTATTTTTGTCCACAGCAACTCAATAAAACAGGTCACGGTCAATACCAGAATTCATGGAATTAACAATTATGAAGGCTTTGCTAAATTATCCAAGTCAAGGCTTCCTAATGGACAGCGTTCAATATTTTACCTTTGATGTGGTCTGTGAAAAAAAAGAGTTGCAAGAGTTAGTTGTTTTTATTTCATTATCCAATATAGGAGAATCATAAAACAATTATCATCACTTTTGGCTACCCCAATTTGTTCCTGTTGTACACAGTGTCCTTGAGTTACTAGAAGGGCGCTTATAAATCCCATGTGTTATAAAAATAAGTGATTATATTAATAGGCTACATTAAGCAGCCCACTATTCTGCCCGGCAAAGGAAGCGACCTGTCACTGGCTTGACATTTCTGCTTGCTATTGAAAGTGAATTACAGTATTGTGGTAACTACTAGCTACATAGCTAGCTGCCCATATGAGCGGGAAACACGTTTAAATCGGCAAATCTGTTGCAGATATGAATATATGTATATGTATTAAGGGACATCCACGGAAAAAGCTCAAAATTCTGTCGTAACGGAATAGCGGGAACGGAACAATCGGTGGTGTGACTTACTGCCTTGTGTCAAAAGCTTTGAAGAACTGCACTGCGCTAGACTAGCTGGCTAGAAAATTAGCCCACTCCCCTTCACCAACCTGAGCTTGTGGATAAGGCGGTGGCACTCTCACGTCCTGAATCTGCTGATGAAGCAACAGGAGATAACTTTTCCTCCTCCGCCTCCTCTAGCCTTGCTTTTGCCTGGTTGCCTCACTGTCAGTTCTCTTTTTTTAAAAGCATTATGTCCATTGTGTTGATTGTTGTCCTTCTGAATTAGTAAGCTAGCAACCACCAGATGCCGAAATGACAAGCACTGTAACTGGGGCGCACGCTCTTACTCCCTTTTTCGTGCTCAAACAAAATGTGTGCGTGCCAAGTAATGTGAAGTAGATCTGGGCCTTGAATTACACACACCCCCTTTCCACCACGCAAGTTCCAGGGCTGGTTCGGAGCCAGAGCCAAATCTTGAACCCGTTCTTCACTTTTCCACCGCCAAACAGCCATTCTCAGCCAGGAAAAACGGGTTCCAAGCTTGCTCCAACTTTTGCTGGTCCAAGCACCACATTTAGTCCCACCTTTAATCTATTTTGATTGGCCGCCTGACAAAGAAGTGCCATTGATGAGCGCTGCGCTTAGGCAAAAGTTAAACTATTTTCCACATCAGAGGCTACATGACATGCTCGGCCAAAAATGAAAAAGTGCAAGGAATCACCACTTTGATAAAGGAGCACGCCAGGCACATATTTATATAGGCCTAAATAAAGAACGAGGAAGAGGCACTGAAAGTTGAAAAAAACTATTTCAGTTGACACCGCTGCTAGTCCACCATTGCTGTTGTGCGTTGTAGTTGAGACTTGCATTGCTGTGAAAGCAGAGATGTGTAATGACGTATATAATGACGTGGCTCTCTGGCCCGTGGAAAAGCAAACAGTTCCTCTAAGGCTGGCAAATCGAACCCACGGTGAACTGGCTATAGCACCGGCAGGGAACTGCCTCTAGGTTCGTGTTGGTGGAAAAGGGGTACCACACAGAGGACCAATAACGTCCTTGCGTTTTTGATCAACAACATCATATTATTTATGCAAGTTTTATGCATAGGTCTCTCTTTAATTTACTATTTCATAATTCTTGAGAAAAAAAAACATAAATCTTAAGAGATTTTTACAAGCATACCCGTGCAGTCCCAATGGACAACGCAGGTATACAAATTTAAATCAATTCTTTTAACATTTCACTTGAAAAAAATACATTATTGTACATTATACAAACGACAAGCCCAATGAGACAAAAAGGAGAGAAAGCATTAAATTTAGACCTCTTTCTCAGAACATATCAGGACTTTGCAACATTAACACTAAGAAGCTGAACTGAAGACATTTAACTGTAAGTAACCGTAAATATAATTTAGCATCGCAAATCTTCACTCTTCATTAACCATCATCTTCTCATACTGGACCTAGAGACCATTAAATGACAGAAAACACCAACTTGGTTATAATAATAATAATAATAATAATAATAATCATAATAATAATAAATTAGCAAGTGAGATTTTGGAATCAGTACAGTTAGATTCAGTCAATCTTCCAGAACGTATAGCTGAAATAAATTGATTTAAAAATTGCATGTTTCCATATCAAGCTTCCCCTTACACTTAGCAGACTGACTATGGGGTCATAATAAAGAGCCCTTATACCTTAGCAGACTGACTGAGGTCATAATAAAGATCCCTAATACCTTAGCAGACTGACTATGAGGTCATAATAAAGATCCCTAATACCTTAGCAGACAGACTATGAGGTCATAATAAAGATCCCTTATACCTTAGCAGACTATGAGGTCATAATAAAGAGCCCTTATACCTTAGCAGACTGACTATGAGGTCATAATAAAGAGCCCTTATACCTTAGCAGACTGACTATGGGGTCATAATAAAGATCCCTTATACCTTAGCAGACTGACTATGAGGTCATAATAAAGAGCCCTTGCATTCCCATTATGAAATTTAAACGTGTAACGTTAACACTGTGTGGGCTAAGGCATACATACAGAAATCCAGGCCTACAATTCAAACTAAAAAGAACATGTTTAACATTAAAATTAGCAACATAAACTTAAAGCGATAGTTCACCCATTTTCTCTCTTTCATCAGATACCAATGTTGTATTTTAAACATTGTATCGTCATCAATTAAAACAGCAGAATGTCAAACGAGTAGAGAAAATACGTATATATGAGGAAAAATACGTGAAGTTCACTTACATTGATCCTATGGCCCGAACTTTTTCAATATACTTACTTAATTTAGCATAAACATGTTTTGTTTCAGAAAATCGGTGAACTATTACTTTAAATGTGATGTAAAAATGAGCACAGCACACTATCTGACGTTAGGAAAGTTGAGATGTGGTCTTCACGTTTCCTATCTCACTTTAGACTGTATCTGATCACAGCACTCAGTCATTAATATGTGTACCTTGTCGAAACAGCAGTCTCAGTCGTAGCTATGATTGGGCCCAGTATCACATTACAGAACCTAGGATTAGAGGAAAAAGTACAGAATGTTATTTTTGCACTTCAATTCTCAAATTCTACAAACAGACCCAAATTACTAAGGAAATTTTAAAAGCCCTACAAAGTTATTTATTTTAAAAAGTGTATATATATATATATATATCAGTATCATTATAGATAAATAAAACAGGCAATATGAGGAATAATCTGGCAGGACAGATGACAGGAAATGGTTATACAAGGACTGGCTCCAGCCGTGCTGCTGAATAGTGGGGTCTCTCCGGTTGATGCTTCTGTCTCAGGGTCCCAGTCTCCACCTTGTCCACACCCCTCTCCAGCTTCCTGGTAGTCCTTCTCAGCCAATGGGCTCAATCGAGCAGGTTTACTGTGGCGTTCTTCAGCCAATGGGCTATGTAAAGCAGGTTTACTGGGGCTTTCTTCAGCCAATGGGTTCGGTGGAGGAGGTTTACTGGGGCTTTCTTCAGCCAATGGGCTTTGTGAAGCAGGCTTCCTACGACTCCTTTCAGCCAATGGAGCAGTTGGAGCATACTTCCTCTGACTTTCTTCCTGAAACCTGAGAGATATTTAAATATTTTATAGGATAGGGTATATTATTAATAATAGTAAAAATAATAATAATGTCATGAAACTGGGAATAATAACGTTTTTTACGTATTAAATGTTTAATGTAAACTATAACAGTAATAATAATAGTAATAATAATAATAAGTATTGTTGTCTAACCTGAGTCCTACCATCATGTCAGGCAATATGAATAATAATCTATAAATACAACACATTCTTGTTCCATATTAACTTTATTTAAAAACAATGGATGGTACAGTGTGTGTTGTTATCCAACCTGAGTCCCTGCATCATCTTTCTTATGCATTAAGTGTATTGGACAATATCTATACTACACCTCTTAAAACATAAATATAACTAATAATATATTGTGCGAGTTGTTATTCTAACCGGGGTCCAAGCATCACATCTGTGTGGGCAATGGATAGTATTAATATATCCATCCATCCATCTATCCATTTGCTATACCGCTTATCCTATGCAGGGTCGCGGAGGGGCTGGAGCCTATCCCAGCCGACACAGGGCGAGAGGCGGGGTACACCCTGGACAGGTTGCCAGTCCATCACAGGGCAGTATTAATATAAATATAAAATAATATAATTGAATATAATATAATATAATATAATGTGATGTTGTTGATCTAACCGGAGTCCCAGCATCACGTCCGTGTAGACAGCGTGTCCCGCCTCCACCATCTCCACGGCGACGTGGGTTCCGTCCACCAGGATGTCGACCTCCCATAGGTCCTCGTCAGAGGCTGTGTTGTCCCTGAAGAAGAGCTGGAGGCTCCTCCTAATGATGCACTCCTGGAAGAACACCACAGCCGCCTCGCTCCACTGGCCCTCCGCTCCCGCTGGTTCCACCCCCCTCAGGGAGCAAGGGTAGGTCACCTTAAAGGTCAAAAGGTTAAGACCGCAGATTTGGAAAAAAAAAAAAGGTAGGTAAGACTGGAGTTTGAATCACTACAAAATAATAGAATACAAAACATTTAAACACATTCAGTCTAGTCATTCAATATCTCAGTGTTTAAAAACTGTATCTAAGAGTTGGATTTAAAATTTTGTTTTAAAATCTGTCCAAAACAAAAAAAGTTAATGTATATCTTATAGATTTTGTTTGTTTGTGTGCACCTCTAATACTAAATACTTATAATCCAACCTTATTGTACGTATTACAAATGTTTGTGCGCGTCTATCTAACATAAACATAAACCCCTAAACATGCTTTATTGTACATCTTACAAATCTAAATGAAATAAAACCAACCTTTGGCAGCCTGGCCAGCTCCTCCGGCAGGCTCTTGATGTCAGAGCGGGCGTCGTAGGCAACGTCCAGACAGTGTCCGTAGTCCACCAGGCAGAGGAGCACCAGGGCGTGACCCACCTGCACCACCTGGGCACGGCACCACCTGTGGAGGGCGTGGCACCTCACCAGGCAGCAGGACCCGGGGACCAGCAGAGCCTCGGGCAGCGCCGCCACCGTCTCCGGGACGAGGTCGTCCAGGACCGCCGACACCGCGCTCACCACCAGGAGGAGGTCGTCCAGGACGACATGGAACTCGGAGGGCGTCGTCACGGCGGCGGCGAAGGCAGAGTAGGCGTGGTTCTCGACGACATGGGTCAGGGAGAGACGGCGTAGAGGGAGGGGCCCTTCCCCGTCGGCCTCTCCCTCCCCTCTCTCCTCCGCCGGTTGTCGTGGTGATCCTCCTTCCTCTGCGGGCGGCCGTTGCCGCGGAGAAGAGCTTTTTCTCGCCTGTCGAATGAGGAACAGGCCGTTCATGTCTATGTCCACCATCCATGCGGCGTCTGAGTCCGAACAGGACACAAACACCATCTTTATGTCTTCTCCCACCATGGGCCGGAGGGTCTTCTGCCACACCAGGCTGGCCTCTTTGTCCACAGGGAAACCCAGGTTGTTCCATTTGCATAGCACAGCCAGGTCAGGGGTGAGTGTGAGCTGGTCACACAGTTCCCTCAGGCGGGAAATGGAGACTTCTTCTGTTGTGCCATGATCAACGAGAAACACCCGGCATTGTCCCTGAGCCACGTCTTGAACCAATGCCCTGCACCACTGGCCTGTCCCGTCTGACTGCATCAAACACCTGAGCCCTTCTCTCACCTGGCCCTCGGACACCCCTCTGCATTTCCCTAGACACTCCATTAGGGAGCTCTGAAGTGAACTGAGCACTTCTGTGCACTCCTCAACTCTAACGTAGAAATCTCCATTGTCTAACACGGACAGCAGTGTTCCATTGTGAGGGGAATTCAGCTGCCACGGAGAGTTTCTCTCGGGCGTATCTGCCGGACACCCCCAGCTTGCGGGACCTTCTTCTCGGGTTTCCGTCGCGTTGCTAAGGTAACCGACAGAGTCAGGTGAAACCATCTCAGGCGACTCAGCTCCTGCCTCTTGGGTTTTCGTTGCGTTGCTGTGGCAACCGACAGTGTTGGGCGTGACCATGGCAACATGGTCTTCCTCTAGGATTTCCACCATGACCTCCCACTGCGTCCCGAAACGACTGATGAAATGGACCATAAGAGCTCTTCCCAACAGGGCCTCAGTGAAGGCAGCGTCGCTGTCATAAGCGCTGCTGTCGACCAATGAGCACGGGACGCTTAGCCTCGGCTGAGAGAGGCCCTCTGGGCTCATGGGATAGGTCTGCTCCCTACTCACCACGGCACTGTTTCCGTAGTCGATAAACTCCACTTTATAGGGTCCGTTAGACTGACAGTCTTTCACCACCGCCCTGTAGAAGGCACCATCTTCTTCGTATTTGGCAAACACAACATCGTTTATCCTCAGCTCTGTGGACGGGTTGATTTTCAGAGTGTTTTTAAAAAGCTCAGAGTTTATGTCCTCTAGCATCTTCAAGATGGCTGGTTCATCCTCCTGCATCTGAACAAAGAAGCTGGTGACTGTATTGATATGAGACGCATAGCACAAAGCCCTGAGTCCTGGTCTCACTTTGTTGTCGGGTAGATATGAGAGCTTGGTTGGAATTTCAAAGGAGATTGGAGGCTGCTGTAATGGAGTTTCTGTATGGTTTTGCGTTAGGATTTGCCCACTTTTATTTCCTTCTACTTCAACACCGCTGACATCCTCCCGCTGAGCCTTGTCGTTTGTTTCCTGAAGGTCAGAATGTGTTGAGCCATTTGACCTTGAAGATGACCTTGAAGATGAACTTGAGGATAATAGTAAAGATGACTGTCTGTGATGGTGTCGGTTTTGGCTTTTGTGTCCATATCGTGCTGTCTTCTGCTTTCTAAAGCTACGCTGTTTTTTCTTACCCTCAGAATCAGAGATCTGCACCTTCACATTCCCCTTAGGAGCTAGGTTAGTGACAAGCTCTTCCCCATTAGGAGACTGGCTAGCAACATGCTCTTTCCCTTTAGGAGACTGGCTAGTAACATACTCTTTCCCTTTAGGAGACTGGCAAGCAACATACTCTTTCCCTTTAGGAGACTGGCTAGTAACATACTCTTTCCCTTTAGGAGACTGGCTAGCAACATACTCTTTCCCTTTAGGAGACTGGCTAGCAACATGCTCTTTCCCTTTAGGAGACTGGCTAGCAACATGCTCTTTCCCTTTCCCTTTAGGAGACTGGCTAGTAACATACTCTTTCCCTTTAGGAGACTGGCTAGCAACATACTCTTTCCCTTTAGGAGACTGGCTAGCAACATGCTCTTTCCCTTTAGGA
>JAVQIZ010199127.1:0-11948 GCA_036023535.2 Galaxias brevipinnis | reverse complement strand
CTGGCGACCTGTCCAGGGTGTACCCCGCCTCTCGCCCTGTGTCGGCTGGGATAGGCTCCAGCCCCCCCGCGACCCTGCATAGGATAAGCGGTATAGCTAATGGATGGATGGATGGATGCCATTTTCCTTTTCAATTTCAGATTGTTAGGGAATGCTTGCACTAATGGTAAATTAGGCTACATTCTTTATATTGTATTTGCATATTCATATTTGAATTAGCATTTCAATACTGCCCACAGTACTGCTGGGACTTTGTAAATTAAATGTCTAACATCTTTTTCTTTGTGGCATACATTGGCCGTACACCAACATAAAAATTAAATTACAAACACATCTTTTGCATTTGGATTTTAATTATGACCCAGATGATGCGCACACAATGTGAAATTGAAATTGAATTCCCAGTATTGCTTTAGCATTTTCGAGTTTGACTTTTCATTTGAATTTCGGCGACTATATTCCATACTTAGAGAGATATGAAATCCCTTAATATGCTGGGAGTAGATCCACTTTCTGCAGATATTCCTCGAGCAACGTCTTTGTTTCTATCCTTGCCTTTTGAAATGTATGATGTGTACGTATAGAAGACATCCTCACCCCAGTTTTTTCATCCACAATTTTCAGGCCTGTAAAAGAGATCTTTATCCATACTCGCTGTTTGTGCTTTCCATGGTTTCTGCTTGCCACCTCCAGGCCCTAAGATTTCCCATACACACAAAAGCACCCATACGCACACACACAAGGACACTAAGATACCTGTATTTACTTTTCTTGTGACTAACAGTTAACTACTTAATTGCAAATTCTCCTTGGCTTATTTCAGTGGTAAGGATACCTTGAGCTTCATCATGGAGTCAAAACACATCTTGTCTCCTTGGGCTTCAGGGACCAAGTCAATGCCAATCAACTTGGCCTTGTAGCGAACCCCGTCCCCTTCAAATCGAGAGATTGTGTATGGTAGGCTCTTTACAGAACCAGTTCCTGTGAATGGGAAGATTAGTTTAATGGAGTAGAAAGAGGATAACAGTGGGGTTTCTGGGAGACACAAGAAACTCAAAAGTCAAAAACCATGTGGTTAACCAGTGTGTATTTGTATCTATATGCGTATGTGTATTAATTTGTGCATTTGCACACCCTTACTTGAGTGTTTATTTGCAGAAAAAGTGGATCCCTGAGACAGCAGTGACTTGTTGAAACATCTGACTACTGTGCTTAGTCAATGTTTGATTACGCTTACTGCAACGCCATGCAAGGCATATTTTTATAGATGTGGCAGTAACTTTATTTCTGTAGCAAAGGTTGCCTATTTAACAACGTCAGTAGTTTTGCCAGTTAAGTGGCCGACAAATATTTGAATGAGGGTGCCTCATTATAGATAGTAAATTGGTTTACACATAATACGGTCAAAGTTAATTGAAATTATGGCTTTAGAAGTAATCCTTTAGCCATCTTCTCACATCAAATAAAAAAATATTTTGTATTACTTTAAAATATTAACCTTTCTTTTGTATTACAAACTTGTCTTGGAATGTCAGAAAAAAACATAATACCATGCATTGACAGAAGGACAGGGAATACTTTAGTGATAAAGTAATCAGATTACTATTAAAACAGCATTGCTTTGGAGGGGTAAAACTTTACCCAAAAATCATAACATAATTATTATGTTCTTTATTGTGTTCTTTCCAACTGAGCATGATATTCCAAACAATTTATTGAACTTGGAAACACTTAAGGATTAAACAAGTAATAATAATAAAATAATAATAATAATCATAATAATAAAAATAAGTTTTCCATATCTATACAGGAGAGTCTTTTAGCTTCTTTCTTCCCTGGTTTGATGTGCCCTATCATTCTGAGAGGCATAATGTCTCTCAGAAATCTATCATCACCTGGCAAATTGTCAGTGACAATAACCTTTTGGGTGAAGGCCTAAATTATAAATTTTGTAAACAGAACCATACATTAGCAATTAATTACAATGTACTAACAGAAACAATATCCTACTACTTAAACCTCTACTGTAAGGATCAAGACAATCTATTAAAAGAAAGTTCTCATACCTCTCCTGCTGGAGGAGAGCCATGTCTTGACAGCCCCTTGGCTTAAAGCAGGACAGCTCTCAGTTGCATTGCAGCCCTTTAGGTTAGTCTCCATTATGATGCACTGTTAACACTCTTGCTTTTAAGTCTAATAAAATAAAAACATGCTCAAAAACTGGAAATTTACAGTCCTATCCGAAACTGCCGTCGAAATACAGAATTAGGTTCAGGCAAGGATCCTTCGTGTACAATTAAATTTATTATCTATTATCTTTCGTGTCTACGTGTGTATGGCTAAAGGAAGAAACACACATAATCTCAAAACTATTTCAAAGATATATATATATATATATATGTATATATATATATATATATAAAGTATATAAAGTACCGCTCTAAGAATAAGTATGAGACAGTTTTCCTCTCACCTGCTGTAGATGTAGCTTCACTTTACTACTGTTTAACTCTAGTCATGTGTCACGTGAAACATCTTAGGCCAAAGTTCAAGCAGAAGCCTCACTTGTGAAATACTAAACGAATATATTCTTTTTTGTTGTATTAGCTCTGGAAGGGCTCACAAGCACCTGCAAAAATAAACAATAAAAAGTGATAATCTCATCCTGACAAGTTGGAACTAGTTAGAAAATAGATGTACAAAATTGTCTAGAATAATTTATTACAGCTAGGGACAAACCTATTGTGCCTTTTTTCTAATGTTGCAGAATGAACTATTTAATGTAATATTATTTCTAAGACAATGTGTAACTTCTGCCCAACAAATAAGTGATAACAATATATGAAACTGTGCACTCGTATCTGCCAGACTGAATCATCGAAAAGTAGGGGTTATGTATACAACCCAGGTTCTAATAAGGAGAGGAGTGAGACTTCTCTGTATGGGAAACGCTCTTAGTGTGCATCGTTGACTGAACACCCATACCACTGTGCCATGTAATCAACAAGGCTTGTGAGACTTCAAGGGTTACGCGCACCCGCATCAGGTACTCTATAAATACAATAGCAGACCCATCTCACTCCAGGTTTTAATCCAGTCATCATTCAGCCATTGGGGCAGACTTTGGAGAGGAGTCTCACTCCACTCCTTATTAGAACCTAGGTTATATACATAACCCCTAGTTCTATTACAGTCGATACGTTTGACTCTTCTTTTTGTCTCGGAAAATGGTACAATGCTACCCTTAAAGAAAGCAGGTGGAGGAATTACGGATAGAATAGAACAGAGGCCTAGAGAGCATTGAGAAGTCAGGGTTGCCAGGAAAGCTAAAACTATGGTGCCTATACTTTGGACTTCTACCCTGGCTCATGTGGCCACTGACAGTGTATGATATACCCATCACTAAAGTTAAAAGCTAGAAAGAAGAGTCAGCTTTTATGCTAGGAAATGGTTAGGGGTGCCACGGTCTTAGTAGCCTGGCTCTTTATGGCAAAGGTGCTCTGGAGCTGCAGCTTACAGGGCTTACAGAGGAATTTAAGTGCACTAATGCTAGATTAGAAATGACACTTACGGAATCCAGAGCTAGTATAGTAAGAAAAGCAGCACCCACATTAGCAACAGGTCAGAAATGGAATCCAAAAGAGGCAGTACTGCAAGCAAAAGCAGCCCTTAAACATTCAGAAATAGTAGGACAAGTACAACATGGACAAGGAGGATTTGAACTTGGTACAAATAAAGAGATGGTCAAAAGCAACCCCTTTGGAACAACGCAAATTAGTCATAGAACAGATATGTAAGCAAGAGGAAGCAGTAAGGAGCGCTAAAACTCACAAGCCAACACAAGCCACAAGCTAAACAAAGGCGATGAATGAACTGGGAAAGTGTAGAGCAATGGAAAATTACCTGAAAGGACTTGTGGGGAATGGAATCCACAAGAATTTGCTTCATTGTTAGGGAAACCTACAATGTACTGCCAACACTAACCAATCTTAGCCAATGGTTAGGTGAGGATCCGACATGCCACCTCTGTGGCGGGACGGCTAATCTCAAATACATAATGGCTGGGTGCAGGACGAGCCTTATTCAAGGAAGATACACCTGGCGCCACAATTGAGTACTAAAATGCTTGGCATAAGCAATAGAGCATAGGTACTCAACAGTTAATGCCCTGCCAATTGGAGCAGAGGGCGACATGCACCACACATTTGCTTTGTCAGGGAGGGAGTACCGGGAAAGAAGAGTTATAGGGCAAAACAAAACTCAGGGCAGCTGAGGAGAGTATGTGATTGGAAAATGCTTGCTGATGTCGGCCAACAACTGAGAGTCCTATCAGAGATTGCAACAACCAACTTAAGACCAGATTTATTACTCTCTGGTCTTAACTTATTACTCTGGTCCAACACACAGCAAATTCTTTATTTTATAGAGCTAACAGTCCCGTGGGAAGAAGCAATAGACGAGGCATACGAAAGAAAGAAACTACGCTATAGTGAATTAGCAGCTGAGGCAGAACAGCGAGGTTGGAGAACAAAGGTGTGTCCTGTGGAAGTTGGATGCCGCGGATTTGTGGCAATATCAACAACCAAACTACTTAATGAGTTAGGGATCTGCGGCAAAGAATTGCGCCAGACCATGAATGCTATATCAAATATAGCTGAAAGAAGTAGCCAGTGGATGTGGCTGAAAAGGAAGGCTTCTATATGGGCACAAAAGTAAAGAACATCATGTTGAAAAACCATAAAAAGTGGTTTAATCTCAGGACAAAGGTATAAAAGGCAAGTCTTTCCTGCAGAGCGTAATTTTTCAAGCCTGCAGGAGAGTATGGAAAGATTATCTTCTTTTCCTGCAGGAATAAGTAATAGGGAAAGGTACAGGGATATCTCTCAGTTTAATAAACAACTATTTTTTTTATTAATGTCTGGCCGTGCTGAAAGCGGATATAGTGGGGGGGTGGCTGTGAGAAGTCATTGCTCACCGTTAAGCCTTCTGGAGGTGTTGTGGGCTCAAATTATCAAAACATCCGGGATGGAGGGTGCCCACTTGAAAACCCCAATGACACATCTGCTCTCAACCCAAGTCCATTCGAAAATATTGTCTTTTGAAGTGCTCATCTTGGAGAATGGCATAATGGATATTATAACATCCTATCCTGTGCATATTAAAATATGAGAGACATCATACCACAATGGTCGTGACTACTGGAAAACCCCTGATGACTGGAGGTCCATCCTTCACACCTGACCGACCACAATTAGCACCGCCTGCGCCAGAGGGTGCCGTCACATTCAATCTGTACCAAGATACAAAGGTGTGAGGCGTAGCCCAGAAAGCCGCAGCACAAATATCCGAGACAGACACACCCTTGGAATCCGCGAGTGGAATGTGCGCGTATGGCCATAGGTTAACTGAATAGCCTGCACTAACCACTTAGTCTGATTTTGGACAGCCCCATGGAAGGGCGAGCAAAACAGACAAACTACTGATCCGTGGAACGGAATCCCCTTGTCCTTTCCACGTAACAGTACCGCACGCGTACAAGGCACAGACACTGCAGGGAGCACAGATCCGTATCGGGACAGAGCCGGAGCACCTCAATAGAGTTACAGGTGTAAGTCATGCTCAGAACCTTTGGCACAAACGCTGAGTTTGGCTTTAAGGTCATCTTGGCATCTCTAGGGGACAAACTTAGTACAAGAAGGATGAACGGAGAGGTCCTGTAAATCACTGACACGCTTGGAGGTGGCCAAGGCCAACAACAAAGCCGTCTTGAGTGACAACGCCTTAACACTGCAAGTCTCCATTGGCTCAAATGGAGCCCGAGACAGCCCATCCAGAACCAACGCCTGGGACAGTAAGTGCGAGCGCAACGGGAGCAGCTAAGGCTCCCCCATCACCAAGCTGTATATATCCGCCGCCCATGGTTTAGTCAACCACCGAGGGGCTACTAATATCAGCGACAGACTCTGTGACCTCACACGGGCCAGCACAGCTGGAAAAAGCGCTGTAAGGGGAAATGCGTAAAGCAGCCTGTCTGCAGGCCACACGTGTCAGAGCATCTACGCTCAGAGGAGCGCCTCCTTCTCACAGAGAGTAGTAAAGGCGACACTGGGCACTGGCCACAGAGGCGAAGAGATTTCTGCCCGGTCGAGAAGGTCAGTGCCAGTATTCAGGTGACCGGGGACATATGTTGCCCTGAGCAACCTCAGGTTCACTGCACACCATAGCAATAGCTGCCTAGCCAACTTGTGAAGTGTCCAGGAGTGGGTTCTGCCCTGTCGATTCACAAAAGCTACCACGGTCGTGTTGTCCGTTCTGAGCAACACATCTTGGTTGCCCAGCAATGGGAGAAACTGTTTAAGCACCAGGAAGACCGTGAGCAGTTCCAGGTGATTGATGTGGAGACAGCGTTCAGACACGTCCCACACCCTGCTCACCGGACCTCCCTTGCAGATGCCCTCTCATCCTGTGAGGGAGGCATCTGTCGTCACTGTGTGCCTGCGTTCTACAGGGCCCAATAGGGCGCCCGTCAGGAGCAGCGCTCTGTCCCGCCACGCCGCCAGCACCTAACGCAGCGGTTGGTGACCCTCAGGGATAAATCCAGTCTCCTTGTGGGGTTTAACCCTCTGGCCGCCAGCCAGTATTGGAAAGCCCGCATGTGGAGGAGACCCAGTTGGACTACTGCCGTCATAGAGGTCATGAGCCCCAACAGACACAGACACGTCCTGACCGAAACCTATGCACCCTGCTGAAAACCGGCCAGACACTTGTAAAAGGTCTGGGCGTGGTCTTGGGAGAGAACGGCGCAGTTCGGATCCGAGCGGATGGTTATTCCCAAGAACGTAACGCGCTGGGAAGGAACCAGACAGCTCTTTTCGGGGTTCACCACGAAACCAAGGGAGGCTAGACTGGACAAGAGAACACTTGTGTGCTCCATTGCCTCCTCTCTTGTGCCTGCGCACAATAACCAATCGTCCAGGTAATTGTATACTCACATACCCTGTGCCTTCACCTGCACTAACGCAGCTTCTTCGCACTTGGTAAACGTTTGGGGTGTCAGTGACAGTCCAAAGGGGAGAACCTAGAACTCGAACACCTCACCTTGAAACTTGAGGAAGTTCCTGTGTGCGGGCGGGGAGGACCGAAATGTAAAAATAAGCATCCTTTTGGTTAGAGATGCACCGATACCATTTTTGGGTGACCGATACCAGTATCGATACTTAAACTTGAGTACTCGCCGATCCAAGTCCCGATATCAGTACTTTTCATGACATTGCCAAATCACATGCAGCCTGAATAAAAGTACTTTCTAATTCAGCTATCGTAGTATGCTAAATTAATAATACATCAATAATAAATACCAAATTGTCTGTAGGCTATATAATATACTATATACTGTATTTATTTAAATTCATTTATATTCATTAGGCTAATAGTTTTGATGCGAACACCCTTATACTAACGAAGGTGAACGACAATGATTGACGGTCTAACTAACAGAACAGCGCAGAACACAAGACATAACCTTTTTTCTGATTTCATAACATCTGCTACATTAAATAACTTAATTAACATCTTGGATTTTCTTAAGACTACCATAAGCGAACTAAATAATATATTTACCAAATTGTGAACCCAATTCAGAATAATTTTTACAATTCAAAATTTTAGTTTTTAAACCACCAAGGTGCTATGGTGTTGGCTTAAAACATGAGAAAGAGCAAATATACTGTGTCATTCCCTACCACGTCAATGAAACAGCGGTTTCACAGTCTGTTTCTCCTGTCATCAACAACGAGAGGCTGCGCTGACTAGCCGCTCACTTTCCGTAATGCTGCACGGTGCAGATGATAGGAACTTCCTAGCTATATTTGCCAAGGCGGGGAGACAGATTTTGTCTGCTCAGTACCGGAGTGCGTTGTCTTTCTTCGGAAGTGTCGTCTCTCTCCAAGATTTTGTTTTTAGCTGGGATATGGCTGTGAGTGAAGTGCTGCTCACACGTGATTGTCATTCTTTATTAGAACGTTCATTTAACAATTGACTTTCCCGCTGAGAATCAAAACTATAGTATCGGACAATATGACAATATTTTCCGATACCCGATCCGAGTACTGGAGCCCAGTATCAGCCCGATACCTATACCACCAAGTAGTATCGGTGCGACTCTACTTTAGGTCAATAGTTGGTCCTTCAGGTCTATGGTTGTAAACCCTGACAGGTATTGCATAAGAAGCTTCTGATTGTCAGCATTTTGATCTGGAATACAGTCAAGTGGCTGTTTAATCACCTCAGGTCCAGGATGGGGCACCCTCCCCCCCTTTTTGGCACCAGGAAATACCACGAGTAGAGTCTGCTGTGTGCCTCTGACGGTGCCATGTGTCTCACAGCCCATTTTTCTGTAGGATAGCGCTGGGGTCTGTACCCGCACTCTACGGTCTGTAAAACGCATGTGCTCGTGGTGCATGCACGCCCCTGGCTAGGGAGCCCCCAACCCCGAGGGGAGAGACGTGACCCAGCTGAGGCTTTACAGGGTTAATTTAATATTAGGTTGCAGCCAGACATACAAAACCCATCCAATCCATAGTAATACAACATGAAAGACAAAAGTACAACATCAACAGCAGAAACACAGAGACAATGCCAATCATAAATTTCAGAGAGCTGCATTTGGTTCACCCCAATTACTTTACTGGTCACTCTTACATGCCGACCAAGCCTACTTTTATTGGCCAGATTGAGATTGCCGAACCACGCCACCATACAAAAAGACAGCACAGACTCAATGTCCTATAGAAGAACAACAAAACAACAAAAGTTCTATAGAACCTTCTCATCATTTTGGTACACACATTAAAATTATTTATTTTCCTCAGGAAGTAAAGACATTATTGTACTTTGTTGGCGATGGCATCAGTATTTTCTTTAAAGCACAACCTATTGTCAAACACAGTACCTAAATATTTGTAATTCTCCACCAAATCAATCTTAGATCCCTCAATGACTGAGTTTAGGGATGGGTGGTGACCTTCCTAAAATCAATAAAGGGAGAGAGAACACATCCTTGGGGTGAACAAGTGGAAGAATGGAGTTTATTTGAGAGGACACCATTAATTCTCACAAGCTGTGATCTGTCTGTCATAAAGTCTAATATCCATTCAATGATATTAAGATCCAGATTGAAATCTGAAAGAAGTTTCTCTATAAGCAAGTGTGGCTGTATAGTGTTAAAAGCGGAAGAGAAAACAGTGAACAGTCATCTGGCATGAGTCGGAGTGCCCTCCAGATGACAATACAGGCAGTTCAGCAGCATCAGGGCAGCATCCTCAACACCTCTGCCAGCTCTATAAGCAAACTGCAGAGGACCTAAAGAACACTGCACCTGTGGCTGAACAGCCTGCTTTATCACCTTTTCAAAAACCATACCTAAGGATGTAAGTGCCACAGCTCTAAAATCATTTAAGATTTTAGGTTTTAAACACTTGGCAGGGACATCAATTGAATGTTTCCAGACCACTGGTATCTTTTGGAGTTCCAGAGATTCCATAAAAATAATATAAAAAATATTAGCAAGCTCCAGGGCACAAATCTTAAGCACCTTACCACAGATCTCGTCAGGGCCAGGTCTCTTTCTGCTATGGATGTGCGTAAACAACTTAGCAACAGTATCAACATCAAATGTCTTTTTTCGATTCGACTTAGTCCGGCTCCTCAGCTCATCAATCTGTTCTGAAAAATCGTTTTTGTCAAGTAGAACTCATTAAGACTACCAGCTAGTATAGTATCATAGTTAAAACCATCAAGACTAACTGCCTTATTCCCCCTCTCATAACACCCGGGCATTTTTTCCATGGCGTTCCATGCAGCTCTTGGGTTATTGCTACTAAACTCAGACTATCTTGTCTTTGTAATTAATTTTAGCTTTTTAAATTCCAGCCCTGACATCTTTCCTGAAATCCCTCTCCTTGGTTACATCACCTCTATTAAAAGCGGCTTGTCTTTGATTTATCAAACTTTTCAATTCTTTTGAAACCCAGGATTTATTATTTGGGAAGACTTTTACTTTTGGCGTTGGCTTTAGGATGAATATAGACCACGGTGATGAATAATTGAGAGAATTCCCTCGAAAGGTAGAAGGGCCTAACCGACGCAGTGAGCACCTCTATGCCTCCTAGACAGAGACATTCTCTTACAGTAACATTACTGCACTAACTGTGGTTTACATACATGTAAACGCCACCTCCCTGTGTCTTCCCCGTTACCTCACAATCACAATCAAGTCGAATAGAAGTCCTGAAGCCAGTAATATCCAGGGAAGACTATAACTCCAAATTCGTCAGCCAGGTTTCAGTCAACGCCATGACACAGGTTTCTCTGAATTCACGAAGATGAGTGACATTGGCCTGCAACTCGTCTATTTTATTCCTTAAGGACTGAACATTTGTCAGGATCATAGAAGGCAGTGGAGTGTGACTGTTCCGTAACTGTTGTCTGAATCGCCTGCGGACACCACGCCTCCTTCCTCGTTTCCTGACATTAACTTTCCTGCGGTAACATGCTTCATCCATGGACCTCTGAACATGGGGCTTCACATCTTGGGTAGATGCACCAACAGTGCATTAAGCCTATCCCTGAAGTAGACCGGGGTTTGAGGATTCCATTGTAGCCCGAAGAAAAATTCCCTTGAGAGTCTACTGAACAACCAAGGCAATCACTAATCATTTAACACATTACTGGCTACAACAACTTGACTCGAAATGTGCATTAAACTGAATCCAGCATTGCAAACAATATTGTCTTCCTTACCATTTCTTTACTTTGCTAAAATTTTTCCTTGCATAAGTTAGAAAGGGATACACATTAGATCACACATAATAACCTTGGTTAATTTGGAGAGGTTTCCTGTTTCCTAGCAAATGTTAGAGGGGATGCAAATTTTTTCAGGCTGTATTTTTGGGCTGCCACAAAATGTATCCCCTCTTTATAATGATCACACCCAAACAATAGGTGCTTTGACTTCCATTTCCCCCTGTCATACTCTGTGATCCTTTTGTTTTATCATAGCCACATCAACCTCCTATTCCTTGTAAAAGCCACACCACCCACATTCTTCCATATCTAGACAACTTTTCTTGGTGGGCTAGAGTTGCCCTTTGCTGTCTCCATTGTCACTAACGTTAGTCGAGGCACAGCCACGATACGGCGATAGTGCTTGCTAGCTAGCTGATGTTGTAGAAAGCAGGGACAGCGATCCACCTATCCACTTTGACACACATAACCCTTTAAATTACTTGCACCTGCATTGAAAGCAGTGCGAGGTTTATAGACTTTAAAATTAAACATTATAAATTCGAATAGACCAAACTAGGCATGACGTCCAACTCTGCCAGTACCCCTAAACAAACACAGTTGGCTGCTAAAATGAATAGTATGTTAATGCTGCTCGCCAGTGGTAACAAGAGTGCACGGAGTGGTGTAGTGAAGTGAAATGATGTAGTGATGTGTCGTTCTTGAACGAATCTTTAAAACTAGAAAATGCATTTCCCTGAGCAAATGTGATGTGATTGCGTTTCCACCATCAGTGACCAAGCAGTGCGGGTGACCAGGCCCCTAAAATAACCACTGCAGCACTACTATGTCCTCATGTGTTGGTGGACAGCGCTGAACTGAACACAAGTGTAAACGCCAACTGCAAGGAAATTTAGGCAAATGCAAGGAAATTTCAACATTAAAAGCTACATTATCAACTTATTTATTCATTTATTTATGTCAATAATACTGTGTTGCTGTGAAAGTGATGCCCCTGTAGCTAACGTTTACGAGGCACTCCTGCTCGCTGTTGTAAAGCGCTGAACTGAACACAAGTGTAAACGCCCACATGGGGCCAGTTGCAACATCTGACTTCTTCCATTCATATAAATATTGTGAACTATATGTCATATGTAGTCATCTTT
>JAVQIZ010199106.1:0-12768 GCA_036023535.2 Galaxias brevipinnis | reverse complement strand
AGCCTGGCTTGAGTTAACGTTGACTGGAGACGGCCGAATTTTGTTCATGGAACGGCTTGAGGCTTAAATCAAAAGGTGACGCTAGTTCAAGCCAGGCTTTTTCTATTAAGTGCCGATTTCATTAGCGCGGTTGATGGAATACCCCCCAGGAGTAGAGGTTCTCTCAGACCACTTGAATAACAATATGCTGCATGGTTAATATGGAATTTTTGCCTGATGATGCCTAAAGAAAAGTTCAAACCCCACCATTAATGTTGCAAGCTCTTTCACAAGTCCGTTTTGTCTCAATTGTTAATTTTGTTTTGTGCATCCTTCAGATTTCTCTAAAACTGACAGAAGAATGAATGGGGACACAGAAAGAAGATAAGATTAAAGCAGATTGATAATTGCTCACATATCTGGATATTGCGACATTGGGACCGCTTAAGTGGATCAAACACAAGAGTGGACGATGTCTTCTCCTTTGTACTTCAGCCAAGACAGCGTCACCCGTTTCAAGAAAAGGAAGGCCAGGTTCACCTTTAGTGAAGTCCACATCCTCCTGGATGAAGTGAGAAAACATCGACATGTTGTTGTTGGTATGTTGTGGCTAAAATGGGTTGTATTGAATAAGAGTAGGGGAAAAAAGTTAAAGGAAAGAGGTTCTGACACATATGCATAATTGGATCTGCCTCAGTGGTCCATGAACCAAAATGACAGACATATTTACTACTACCTGGTGAGTAGTAGTAACTAGGAGGAATAACTAGGGGGAATGTACAGTGTTTTAGACAAGTAGATTAGAACAAGGCAGCTGAGTTAAAAATGTAGTTACTTTTCATATGTATTGGCAGAAACAAACAAGTGGTCAATTTTAAAAATTGAGTTTTACTATGTATGCCAACATTGCATACAATCAATCAAGTGGAATCGTTTAGGACTCTGCATCAGTTAGTCATACGAAGCCCAATTTTTACTACAAATTTACATTTGTAATCGCATATGTTAAAGTAACTTAAGCACTAAACTGACATAAGCCTCTGGAATCTCCATCTCTGTTAACAGGCAAGTTTAACCGTGGAGTGCCAACCGACATAAAAAAGCGCACATGGGCAGAGATTACGGCACGTGTCAATGAGATCGGTGAGTGTCAGCGTGAAGTAATTGAAATTATCAAGAAATGGTCCGACCTCAAGTGTGACACCAAGCGAAAAGTTTCTGCCATGCGATCAGGGACAGTGGCCTCAAGGGGGCTCAATGCACGCCTATCACGGGACCTCACTTCAACAGAGAACGTAGTACACCAAATCCTGGAGATGGATGACAAAGGAGAGCACATAGGTGGGACTTTTGGAAATCTGGGAGATGATGATGATGGGCAAGAGGAGGAAGATGAAATTGAAGAGGAGTACATGGTAGGAATACAGGAAAATAGTTCCCCCGACAGAGGGATGGATATGCCCTCAATGCCACCACCACTCGCACATTCTATGAACAGCTCAATAGAGGTGACTGTGCCAGTCCTGCCAGGTGTCAAAGAGGATCGATCAATGCCCATCTACACTAGTTCATCACGTATGTATTTTCTTTCCCAAATGGTATTACTGGGTTTGACTTAATTTATTAAGGGGTATTAATACATGAACCAAAAAAAAAACATATCAGGTCCCATAAGGGATGCTGTGGTCCATGGTCTCACTCGCTGCTAGAGCCCCTCTGCACATTCTGAAAACATTGAGGTTGCAATAGGAAGGTGTGGGAGGAGTCATATTAAAGCACCATCCAAATTCCAACTGGGAATATATGAACAAGTTTGTTGGCAATCTACGTCGAACTTACTCCAGTATACTATGTCTGCGTCATTCAGAATTTCCCATAGATACTGGGCATGGCATAAAAACCTAGATGACTTGCTCGTAGAGTAGTTGGCCAATTTCCACAAAATAGTCTACTTAGGTTCAGTTCGTTACACATTGGAACGGTTATTTTCACGTTTCCAAATAACCGCTCCATCCTGTTTTTCGCTGCCCCTCTGAAGTTCCTAACACACTGACCTGGTACGTAAAGGTGGAGCTAGAAACACAATGTAAGAGAACTGCTAAACTCAATGCACAAATGCTAACAAATAAATGTCCCATTGATTGCGATGTTGCGTACTGGTATAAGCACCTCACAACGAAGGCAAATTATTTTTCATAGTTACTGGTGGCTTTAAACACCACCTACAATTTGGGATAGCTGTTTGTAGTGGAAACACAAAACAGATCTAGGGTTACTTACAAGATGGCATGTTAGGTAAGTTTCAGGGTACTATACCCAAAGTGTAGTGTGGAAATGAGCCATTAAACCTTTTTAATGTTTGTACTGTTTTCTGTATCTCTATTACAGGGGACTCATCTCAGCCATCATTTGATATGCCGTATGAAGTACCTGCCGCAGAAGGTATATTGAGATTTTTTTTCGTGTGTGCACATTTCTGAATTAAAATTAAGACATAATAATGAAACAAAAACTACTATTTAATTATTTCATAATGGTCGGGGCAGCAAAATTTCCAGGATCAGTCTTCCAAATAACGTATTGTTTGACATCTCAAATTCTACACCACTTAAGGAAAAAGAACAGTTTATTATAGATTTCCATACTATTTTAACCATTAAACAAAGTTTGCAAAGAGTAAAGGTGAAATGGTGAATTCACTTAATTTTATTACGTCCTGGCAGACAATGAGGCACCGTTGCTGGAATCGGATGAAGAGCACAGGGACGACATGCTTCCCTCAACTCTTCCGCTGTCAAACCTTACAGAGGATCCCCGAGGAAATAATGAGCCCCACAACTCTTCTGGAACCCAATCCTCGCCTGCTCCCTCCTCTTTCTCTGCGGCCCTTCCTCTATCCAGCCAGCCAGCTCAGAATCTAAGGGACAGTATGCTGCAGAGTGCATCATTGAGTGTTCAGGAGCAGCATGCATCTAACGTATTGTTGGAGACTGTATCACGTTCTCTTGAGTTGTTGTCTGAATCGGTGCAGCAACTTGCAGAGACTCAGCAGGAGTTTGTGCGTGAATCTTTGCAACTCCAGAGAGAGACTGTGCAGGTGCTCAGAGATTTTACCGGTGGAGCCCTGGCCCTAATGCACGACAAACTAAATGGCCGGCCAACACTATAGCGACATTTGACTCTGTGTCCTTTTTTGCCAGGAGTTCAGTTTTAAATGAACTAAGGGTTGTTTGTGAATGGTTGTCAACCAACCCTTAGGAATACAAGAACTATTACTAAATTTAAACATGGACGTATCGTAACGCTTTCAATACACTGGTTTCAGAATTTGTGAGAAAAAAACGAACGAGCTGGACATTTCAGTACATTGTATGTGTTATCACTAAGAATATTTCTGGATTAGAAAATGTTCTGCCCCATTGTAATTTATTTTTTTGCATAATTTGAGGAATCAAAAAGACAATTTATGTTAATGCAGTGACTCACAAGTTTTCCATTGTACTTTTGTAGTAGTCTTCACTAATTTTACAGTGAAATAATTGCATTTTTGACAACTTTTCCCTTTGCAGTTATCTTAACACTTGAAAACCACAGCACACGTAGCAAAAACGGAATCAGAAGCCGTGGGGGATTAAACCACAGAACCATTTGCAAGAAGTATTTACCAGACTTATTTATTCTAATTTAAAAATCTTCATAGTTCAAAATAAAATTCCACTGATGTAATATCCCAAAATCTAGGCCAAATACCATTAGGACTGAGGGTAAATAATAACATCTTATTATCCCAAAGTTGAACTACTCCTTCAAAAGTAGGAACTGCTCTGCGGATTAGATTTATACGTATTTGTACGTTTCCTTAAAATTGCCACCCTTGAGTATAGCAATTTGGCAAACTGCTGTTATTTGTTTTTAAAATAGTTTTCGATAAGCGAAAACCTGACAACTATTTGACAAGACTAGGCCCACAACATGTGGTGTGATTTTTTTACACTTCAAATTAAAACATCATTCATCATAATTGATATTTAAGATGCAGCAACATTGTTTTATTTTGTACATTCTAAATACTACTTAACCTATCAATTGTTTTAGAAAAACATAAATGTCCCTGAACATGTACTTAATACAAATGTTGTGATATTCCTGGAGTTGCAGGTAAGTAACAACACTAGAATAGTCAAACTTGAGCTTCACAACAGTGACTCAACTTCCAAAAGAAACAAACTAATTTTACACCCACTGTCACTTGTGGGTTTAGATGCTGAAACTGTCCACTAGGTGTTTGGAGTTCCATGGACCTGCATGGTTGGACAAAAACTGCTGGTGGACAATGGCCTTGGCATTCTGGTAATGGCCTGCCTCAATCTGGAACAAAATAATATCCTTATTTATAGCCTGAGCAAAAACTTTCATGGCAACATTCACACTGCAAGCCTTAGTGCTTAATTCAGATGTATTGCTCAGATATGATTTGGCTGTTCATTCTTTTAAAAAAATGTGGCAAACATCCGACTCCAGTGCAAACAGGTCACTGTCCTGGACTGACCCACATTGACAAAAGAACAATAACAAAGACACCACACACGCTCTAGAGTGACGTAAAAGTTGCATGGACTCCTACATGACTGTTCAAACTGAAGTTGCATTGCAAAAAATCTGACCTGTCAAATTTAAGACCACATATGAAAGCGGGCCAAATCTGAATAAAAAACATCAGGTTACATGTTACTCTTTACTAGGCCCTCTTTTGCCTGCAGTGGGAATGTAGCCCAAGTGCGTTATGGTAATTAAAAATAATTGTAACTTTACACTTACCAATCTGAATTGAAACCAATGTGGTAGAACTTTAGTTTGATCCATAACAATTTTCTGATAATAACGTACACACATTACTTTAATCTGAAAAATGTTAGTCGCATACCTTGACACTACGGTACGTGGGAAGATCCAGCAAGTAACGATGCGCACCCAGCTTTGCTACTTTGCGGAAATTGCAGTAGAGGGCTCTCTTGCACTGTCTGCTCGAGAAGCCTGGTCCACTGACAGCCGGGGAGCTGAGACATCAGGAGAAAACTCATCAGTAAATAGTTCTACACCTAACATTTAATTAATTATGCATGCAATGTTCCACACCAATTATTTTTCATGTCTGTCATTTAAGCTTTTCATGACTGTTTTTTATTTTTACCAACTCATTTGGATTTATGCTGTGATCTCAGTTTGTTGATAGACAAATATTGCAGCAGGTAAAACAACTTTTACACTGCAAGTACGCCAATCAGATTTTACCTTTTTGCTTTTCTTTAAACTTTACGAAACAGTCGCGAAATGTGTATTTGATAATAAAATATGGATTTGGTTCATAGAAGGCTATGTTTTAAACCCATAAAGCAATGTATAGGTTTGGTGTGTATACTTAGTCCAATCACATTCACACCTAAAAAGTGCAGTACCATAGTTTACTTGGAAATGGAATGATGTTTAATATAGTACTTGCTTAGCTCTTAACTAGGTGATTAGGTCAGAGATGCACTTATTTTATGTACTTGACTTGTTTTTTTTTATCTTCTCTTGTTGAAAGCACTATTATTTGTAAGACACTTTGGATAAAAGCGTCTGCTAAATAATTGTAATGTAATAATAACTGAGTCATGCATTTTCTAACGGCCACTCTTTGTTTTTGGTCCACGCCTGTTTCCTCCTTTAGTTTGGAAAAAGTTAACAGACCATGGTTCAATTAAACCAGACCAAACAGTAGAGGTGTTTAAGCGCACTGAATCTGCGAGAAAGTAAAACCTACCTATCAACAATTAAGCCATTAGTGCTGTCCAATACTTCTATTCCTGGGTCCCCAAGGCACCAGTTGATGCTGAGGTCTTTGCAATCTGGGGAGCAAAGTGCAGGACCCACCCCTTCACTACTGAGAAAGAAGATTGTCTGCTTTTTAAAGGGCAGAGCGAGTTGGTCCTCCCATCCCTCTCCTAGGCGATTGTTGATGGTTTCAGACACCTTCTCAGAGTAATGGCTGCTGTCACCTGTAGGTAAAACACACAGTGGTTTTGAATATAATTTCTGATAATAAATTAACCAGAAATGTAGACGTAAAGTGTCCAGCTGACGCATCTAAGTTTGAATTAGGTGCTTTGGGTCAGTAGAACGCACAGGTTTCAGTTCTAACACATATAGCCTAGTTATCTCACACTTCTTAGCAACAATTATGAAAGTTGACTGCTAAAATGGCTAAATGAGCACATCTACAAAAACAAAACGCCTTGTTAGTCCTAACGTGTGTGCTTAAGCTTTTGTTGTTAATTTTGAGCAAAGAACAAGGTTAGTCAATTTATTGTGATTTAAACAAAAATGGTTTTCTAACTACTACTGCTAGAAAACAGTAGTATACACTTGTCAGTAGGTAAACATTTATTGTCTGCCAGTAGGCAAGTCATGTGAACGCACCTTCAGTACTTACCTAGCACTACACTGGTGATGTAAAGTGGCTGAGTGAAGTGGCTCAGTAAGGCACCCTGGACTCCAGTGACAGTCCAGCGGCACAGTTTGTCGCTGTCAGACATACAGCAGACCCGGGCACCCCACACACTGGGGTGTAGGAACGCTGCTGGGATAAGTGACCCCTTGGCATGACACTGAAGTTTCAGAGAGCTGTAGCTACTGCTAGAAACAAAAATAAATCTTAACTAATTCCATGATACAAAACAATAAAAGACATCAATGGGCCCTAATCACACTAAAATAACTTAATTAGACCATATAATTTTAGCTATAAAAAGACAAAGATCAAGTAAATAAGCAAGATATATTGTGTGTGTGTGTATTGTACACCAAACTTTAAATGTTGTAAAGATTCTTAGATAGAACGTTTTGTTTTGGTATAGATCTCCACCCTTGCATAAGAATACACTGAGCAGCTCCTTTTGGCGTCTGGTTAGTATAGAGATGCAGATAGGTTTGTGGTTTGAGTTGAAGCAAGTGGCTTTCTGAAGAGCTCTGGTAGATGGAACGCTCCTTGGACTCATGATCAGGACTGAAGAACAGCAAAAGCTGCTTGAATAGAAACCTTTATAAAAAGATAAGATAAAAAGAAAATATAAGACACAAAAGGATAAATAACAAACTCTGGAACTCAATGAATCCACAGTGTTGTACCTTTTAAGAGCCCTTCTGGCAATGACAATGGCATGACAGTCATGGACCATGGTGCCACTGAAACCGAGCCAGCCACTGCAGCTAGACTGGCCTGTGCCCAATGCTACCACTTCGTAACGCTCACAGGATTGACCCTTGGTGTCACACAACTCTGAGGAAGCAAATACAAGCATCAATGTATGACTAAACTTCCTTTAAATGCCATTCTTCAAGCATTGCACTGGCTAAATAGTTTCTACAGCTAATGTAAAATGAGGAACCTTGTATATTTGGTCTGCCAGAACCAATATTTTTGAAAGCACATCTTAATCGTTTATCGAGATCTTAATTGATAATTTTTTTCATCTGAATCCTTTCAATGGAATTTTGATCGCATCGATGTTATGTTGTTTAGAACGTTTTCCGCTGTGGCCTTTCTGGCCATGAACATTAAAGTCAAAAGAAACTGTACAAGACACAGAAGTAGACAGTACATTACGGACCCAACAAGAACTGCTTACAACTGATCTGGGACAGGTTTGTCAACTGCTTCTAGTGTTAATACAAACAAAGTTGAAGCAGCTTTAAGCAACTAATCAACAATCAGCTGGAACCAACTTCCAGAGGATCTACCTGACCAGCTTTCGACCAGATTAAAAATTGTTTGCCTATTGTTGAATTGTTTTGAAATTGTATTCCTTCTTTGCATTTTCTTTCCTCTTCACTCATTAATATTATTGTATTAATAATATTTTATTCCTTGCTTTTGTATGTGCTTCCTGCCTCACTTAAAGCACTTTTAATTGCCTGTGTGAAATGTAGTTTACAAATACACATACAATAAAATATAATTTTTATTATTATTTTTTTATTATTATTAATTAATAAATTATTATTGATTCCATCCATCCATTAGCTATACCGCTTATCCTATGCAGGGTCGCGGGGGGGGGCTGGAGCCTATCCCAGCCGACACAGGGCGAGAGGCGGGGTACACTATCAATATTATTATTGATTGATTTCTCTAAATATACTCAAAACACAGTTGCCATGGCCAATATTTCAAACTGAATATCTAAAAAATACTGATCCAATTCAAACATGTTGAAACCAAAACTCAAAAAGGAGAGGATGTAAAAACAGGTTTTAAAATTTAATTCTACATTTAATTTAAATGTATAAACCAAATAAAATATATGCGAATTTTGTCAGTCAAGCTATGGGAATTAAACTAAATTGTACCCATTACTTATCAATTTAGCTTACTCACAATAATTTTGTACTGCCTTACATTGTGGAACAGGCTTCAGAATAGAAGCTATGAACAGAGCGGAAGAACATTTTACCCCTATTCCAAGTGAGAAACATGCTAAACGTTAGGCTCACAAAGTCTCCAAAATCACGAGTAGATGAAATCACATCACCAGGCTTCTTGAGAAAACAAACACTGTAAATTGTCTGTTCTAATGAAGTGTCCTCATATTTACAAACACTGTCCCTGTGGTTACTTTCCACATACACAAGAGACTCACCTCGCTCAAGAACAAATGCTGCGAGGCAGCTCTTGCAGCTGTGGAACTCTGGAGACTCTCTCAAGAGAAAATCAAACCTCTCGCTGCAAACTGCTGCCATCCGATTCTTGTGCCAGTCTGTGAAACCAACTACAAACGAAACAAAAAAAAGTGTTAAATCATTGCTGTGCAACACAGAAGTGTCATTCCTGAACGCATTAAATCTTATTACCTCCAATCTTCTTGCCTCTCTTCGGGCTGTTTTCCAGGTTGTCAGACTGATCAAGAATCTGGTCCAAATAGCCGTTTCTCTCAGTTGGTGTGCCAGGAAGGGAGTAGACATCACAGTCATCCTCAGAGTCCTCTAGCATGATGTCTGGAGACAGTCTTTTGGTCTCCATAAGTCTAGGAGAGGATGAATTCTGCATGGGCCTCCAGTCTTCTGACAACGCAGTACCCGGCAAGTCTGAGGGTCCGGAGTCAGGGGAACCATTTCTAGCACCAACACCGGAAGAGTCACTGTCAAATAAGTTGCCCCCAAAGACTCCTGGGCTTCCCCTGGACATGCCAATGCTAGGCTCTATTTCTGATGGAAAGCGCATCATCAGAGAAGCTGCCATTCTGGGGTGACGTTTGTATGCTACTTCTTGGTCAACCATGTTACCTTACTTCTTTTAGCTTCCTGTTATGAACAAAAAATAATAGATGGTTACAATGTCAAGAAGACATTCCATACTTTACATGATTGTGAAAATAAAAGATTTAACAGCTGGAAATAGCTTGTCTCTCTTCATCTTTATATCAGGGTTATGAAATCAATCCTTTAAGTAACTTTACTGTGTAATTAGGAACACATGCAATGGGTGTTTACTGTTACCCAAAATAATTTGCACCTTTTTTTCCATACAATCTTTCTTGCTCTACACTCAGCACTCCTGGAGTTTTTTTATCTCCAACATTAACCCTTTCCAACAGAGGGACACCAACTTGACAATATTTTTTTTAATAGATCAAACTTTAATTTCAACAGTCCAATCAACACTTTCATTACAACTAGCCTATATGTAACTAACTCTACAAGTTTGGATGTTTCAGTGTATACACAGTGGTACCATACATTGAAAAAGTTGATGTAGGCATGCTCATTACCTAAATGTTCAGTAGTTTTGAAAGGCAATAAACCAGGTAAGTAGCATAAAATATAGACCTACTTTAAGTCTCAAGACACTGATATACCAAATGCAAAAAAACTTATAGAAGGTCCCTTTAATTGGACCTTACATAAGGTCCACCTTGATTACAGCCAGGTAATACCATGTATACAAGTTTGTAGTTCTTATTGTATGTTATTATTACAATAGAGACAACAGAGAAGACTGCAAGCTATAAGCTTTCAGCATATTAGTCCAATTCAGTAAACTTGTCTTTTCTTCAACATAGGTAGACTTGCCTTGTTACTGACATTAATAGTTTAGGCCTAGTTCTGTAAGTAACGCTAGTGACTTCGGTGACTCTGGTAAATAGTTAACACCAATGAACAAGTAAAACCTTGGCTTTGGTCCCATTTACCTTACAGCAGAACGCGCAATTAAGAAAGTATGCATGCAGTTCTTCAAACGAGCACTGTTGACTCATCCATCAATTAATTCCGCCTAGTTCTGGTCAACTAGCATTGCCCTACACCAGCAGAAAATATACACGTGTATAAGCTAGCAAATGTTGCTGGTTTATAGCAACGTTAGCTTCCTTAAATTTGTCGGACAAATTCCCTACAAGCCAAGAATAATATAATAAAGTAAAAAATATATGCACCTCGAGACCTAATGCAGTTACATACTATGTAACATAGGAAAACATGACCTTTAATTGGCAGGTTTGCAAAACTAGTTTTCACTGAATGGATGCCAACGTTTCCATTTCATATGCGCGTTCGAATAGCTAACTAGCTTGACAGGGTTGGTCAAAAGCCAAAATATATCTACTAACGTACTGCTTCACTAATGGTGAAAACCAACATTAAATTATTGTTGGCTGAGTAATTACACATGATTTAAATGACTGTTCACCTGCTCAGTGTAACGCTAGCTGATCAACGAACAATCTCCGTGCCCGGCCCCTTGTGAATTTGCCCCCAACAACTACTTGACTACTTGGCAACTTGACCCCACATTGACCCCAGCCAGGCAGCCAACCCAGTAAATGATCTAAATAAATAAACTTTCACACATTTAACTAGTTTTATTAAAACATTTTGTGAATGTACTATTTAATATTTACCTGTATGGTAACTTGACAGTTTTTGTCGTTATGTTTGTTTGCAATGATGATTATTGATTATTATTGATGGACCCATACAATTTAACTTTTTTTTGTCACACTGGAAACGACACCCCTTGCCACAAGGGGATTTATGTCAACGCCTGGCAGATGTTACTCATTTATATGTATTTACTAATTTATCATACAGTATGTTCCATTTGCTTGATTAAAAAGGATTTGTTGTACGTTCCACATAGTATATTTTTTGTTAATTCACAAAGGTTATATACAAATATAGCCTATTTGCCATAATTAACATACAAACGACACATTTTACACGAGAAAGCAAATAAATCCGAAATGGAACATGAGGTTTTCTCATTGTTCTGACATTCAAGTGTGTCACACAAATGTATTTCCACAAAATCATATTTTTAATACCAGCTGCCCGTATTGATTATGTGTTTTAGGCATGCATACACCTTTTTAATCACAAAGCTTGTGTATCTGAAGAATTGCCTCAGCTCATGTAAATCTGGCATACAATGGACAATAGCACCAACATTATTTAACAACATCAACCAAATATCATCGCTGACTGCTGCACGACTTCATCAGCAAACAGGAGACCGCACACCCAGATGCCGTGTTCATCGTGGCCGGCGTTTCAACCTCTGCAACTTGCGGACTGTCCTCCCCAAGTACCACCAGCACGTGAGCTTTCCAACGAGGGAGAGGAACATCCTTGACCAAGTCTACAGCAACGTGATGGCCGCTTACAGGGCTGCGCCCCGGCCGCACTTCGGTCAGTCCGATTACATTGCCGTGTTCCTCTACCCAGCATATAGACAACTCCTCAAGCAAGCTCCCCCAGTAAGTAAAACTGTTAAAGTGTGGTATGAAGGAACTGATCTGGTGCTTCAGGACTGCTTTGAGAGTACAGATGGGGATGTGTTTAGAACTGTTGCTTTGAGAGAGATCTCTACTGTTGATTTAAAGGACTATGCTTTTGGGGTAACTGGCTACATTAGCACATGCATTGCGAGCATTGTGCCCACAAAACGCTGCAGGATATACCCAAATCAAAAAACCTGGATAAACTGTGAAGTTCGGTCCATGTTACCTGCACGCTCCACTGCCTTCGTCTCAGGCAGCGCTGAGGACTACAAAAGGGCCAGATATGACCTGCGTAGATCTATCAGAGAAGCCAAGAGACAGTACAGAGAAAAGTTGGAGGGATACTGCACCACCACAGACTCCCGGCGCTTGTGGCAGGGCCTTCAGCACATCACAGACTATCAGCAGAGGAGAAGGGAGGTCACGACCAGCCACTCCACATTGTCAGATGAGCTGAATGAGTTCTATGCTCGCTTTGAGGCCCCCAGTATCAATCAGAGAGGGGTCTTGGCCACGGAGAGCACACAGAACACATCGCTCACTGTATTATCTGCGGATGTGTATAAGGCTCTGAAGAGAACAAACCCATGGAAGGCAGCTGGCCCAGATAACATTCCCAGGCGGGCACTCAGGGTTTGCTCATCAGAGCTAGCGGAAGTGTTTAAAGACATATTCAATCTGTCCCTCTTGCAAGCCTCTGTGCCCACCTGCTTCAAGTCCACCATCATTTTGCCCCTCCCAAAGAAAAGTACTGTGACCTGCCTTAATGACTATCGTCCCGTTGCACTCACTCCAATTGTGATGAAGTATTTCGAAAAGATAGTCACGACACGCATTAAGGGAACTATCCCTGCCCCCTGGACCCTCTGCAGTTTGCGTACCATCAGAACCGGTCCACTAACGACGCAATCAGTACTGCCATACACACAGCCCTCACACATCTAGAGGGCAAGGATACCTATGTCAGAATGCTGTT
>JAVQIZ010199058.1:0-16302 GCA_036023535.2 Galaxias brevipinnis | reverse complement strand
CCATAACAATGTCTTTATGGTTTTTGTGCCTGGCATAATTATTTCCCCCCCCCCCCCCCGTTTGGGCAGAGTCTCTTCCAGTTTTGCACATTTAGATACTGACGTCTTTGCCTATTCTTTGTCAAAGTTGCTCAAGCTCTGTAAGATTGATTGGGGACAGTTGGTAAAGAGCTTTTTTCAAGCCTGTCCACAGATAATCGATGGGCCTAATGTCCAGCCTTTGACTGGCCCATTCAAAGACATACCTGTTCTTCTTTTTAACCCACTTCAGTGTACCTTCGACTGCGTGTTAGGGTCATTGGACCTTCGACTGCGTGTTAGGGTCATTGGACTTTCGACTGCGTGTTAGGGTCATTGGACTTTCGACTGCGTGTTAGGGTCATTGGACCTTCGACTGCGTGTTAGGGTCATTGGGCCTTCGACTGTGTGTTAGGGTCATTGGACCTTTGACTGTGTGTTAGTGTCATTGGACCTTCAACTGCGTGCTAGGGTCATTGGACCTTCGACTGCGTGTTAAGGTCATTGGGCCTTCGACTGTGTGTTAGGGTCATTGGCATGCTGGAAGGAGAACCTCCACCCCAGTTTTTAGGGTTAGCCTCTTCTGTTGCTTCTCTTGACCAGTGTGTTTCAGACCCACTCACTGGGTTTTGGTGGACAGCCTTTACTAGACAGATTCCTGGTTGTGTCATATTCGTATAAATTATTATGAATCATTCATTTAAATGTGTTCGGGACGGTTTTCTGTGTTCTGGATATTTCCTAACCCTAGCCTGATTGGTACTTCTCCACAGCTGTACCTCAGACTGGTTTGGAAAAGAAGCAGTAGGAAGGGTCCTTGGAATGGAATTCTCCTCCACATTCTCCTTGAGCGACATCCAGTTAATAAATCAAGAACAGAATGCCAATATAGACAGTCACGATGAACCCAGACTGCAAAATTCTGCCTATCCAAACATTCCCCTCTGCTAGTAGAGCTGGATATATTTAAAGCCCCGCTACCTCCTTGACGCTCAAACTGCCAGATGAGCTCAAATGATACTGTTGTTTTTGTTTGCCCTGGCCTGTATGGAGACGCAGAGAGGCTTCACCAAACCCTGGGATTATAACCTCTCCTAAGCTCAGAGGTGCCATCTCCCCCCTGGCACAGCGACAGGCGCCCCATGCGGCCAGCCTCCCACTCGCTCGTCTCCGCTTCCCGTTGCGTGGCGTTCCCACCTCTGGTGTGCCGCGAATGGCACGGTGATTAATAGGGCTGTTTAGGATTAGAACAGCAGCTGCTTGGAGACGCGGCGCCCTAATCGTTCTGTCCTCCTCCGAAACCCTCTCGACGCGCGCGCTCTCTTCCACATTATCATTATCCCTCCTTCCCTTTTCTCTCTCTGCCTCCTCTCTTTCCCTCGGCCCACTCCTACCTAGGAAATGACTAGGCCGCCTGGCTCCAGAAAACATCACGGCTGGCAACCCATTTAGCTGTGTTTATGGGGTCTAAGGGAGAGGTGGAGAACAGGCCGGAGGGACTTTGTCTCCCCAGTGAATTGGAGCGTCGCTCTCGTGGTGGGGTGGGCACATTGTTTGTTCTACCACTGGACTGTTCCTTTATAACCGTCCATTGTCGTTTAAATACAAATCGTCAGTGTCACAAATGTTTGCTGTGCTGTATGCCTAGATCAGGGTGTTTTGGTTGGGTTGCCGTGTAGCCATTATATTTTGCTGAAAGTGTTTGGTATGTTAGCAGCGCCAAGTGATGTGACTTTCGTATGTAATGTGTGTGTGTGTGTGTGTGTGTGTGTGTGTGTGTGTGTAGACAGCAGCAGCGGCCCCTCTAGTGCCCTCTCCAGCGCGGGGCCCTCTTCCCCCATCACAGAGAACCCAGCACTGAGTTTCAGCTTCAGGGAGTAGAGACCCGGTGGTCGCCCTGCATCTGGCACCAACGCTACCGATGAACACATGGAGACACACACACACACACACACACACACACACACACACACACACACACTGGACTTTCCTCTGTCCCCCCTACCCAGCCCACACTGTGACTGAACTGTCTGCGAGGCACCAGCGTCATCCCTGGGCTGGGCTACCGCCCCCTTCACTCCTAATGCTGCCTTCTTTACTCAGGCCCTGTTTGATGCAATTGGACAATTTGATTGCATTAGGATTAGTACATGTTTTTTGGCACGCGCCAAACCAAGTCACTGGATGGAAGAGCAACCTGACTTGGTATGTCCAACAAGCATTGTGTGTTTGTTCAGGGCTAATCGGTTGCCAGCTTTTGAATTTTGCCTACACTGCTACACTGGATACAAGAACTTTAGAATAATTTTGTTTGCGCAGCAAAATAAACAATTCTGATCATGAACCTTACCGAGGAGAGCATTATATATTATGTTCAGGGGAATACAGGGATTAGAGTTGAGCCAGTCGATCAACTCTGGTCCGTTTCTACGTCTCAGCTTAGCTTTGCTTTGCTTTGTGCAGTGATATTGTGGACTGCACTTTACACCTTTTAGAAGAGTGGAATGGCAGGGGCACTTTGTAAACATCAATGCAACATTTATGTAAATTCCAAATTCCACAAGTCAATAGTGCACTTACTGTATGTCTACACTGCATTCTGACACTTCAGCTAGCCTAGAGTCAGTTAAACAGCAATTATCTAAATGACGGCAAAATCTTTTTTGATTGATTTATTTACTTCACTTTGTGAGCCCGTACTACATACCAAAACATTCCCAGGTTTTGAAGGAATAGACACACCACCACTGCGGATGATTTAGAATGGGGACATTTAGCTTGGTATCTACTTACAACAGATTATCCAGAACAATAAAACTAGGAAAGCTGTCAAATTAAGCCAACTATGGATTTTTAGCTAAACCCTTCAGCTTCGAAAGCTGAAACTAACATAGCCCTGCTCGGGACTGCTCAAGTACATTTTAAACTTCTGAACTAAATCGGCTGTCTATGCTCGTTATGGTGCATTAATCTGTGTTGTCAAGTAATTACACATTTTTGTCCGCTGCTTCATCATCATTTCTGTTCAGCAGCAAAGGAATTGTACATTTTACATTTTGGCCTGCGATGGCAGGCAAAAGCCTGTTGGGCCTGGACAGAAAATAGTTAAATAGTTGCTTCTTCAAGATTTTTCAGGAGTCCTATCAGAACCGACTCTTATTTTATACTGCCCCTGCTTACATCATCAGAAACACTTTTTTGGAAAACTCCATTGGCTACCATTAATTCGGTTCTCACATACCAACTTTTCTATGAGTATTCCTATATTTTTCAAAGTACGTTCTCAAAGGGAAAACCACTTTACTAATGAATTACAACCAGACTGCAATATAACATAAGACGGTGTGTTGGAGCTACCTCTCTTGCTGCTTCGTTCTCATGATTGTCATGTCTGTGATCTGCTGTCATGCCATATCTTCATTTAAAGCATAGTATTAAAACAGTGTGATAGTTCCTATGTTGGTACATGTCTGTATTTATGTAAATTAATTAGTCTTTAAGTGGGAAAAATATTGATATGAATGAACTATGATTTAAAAATAATACCAATATTGTATGATCATGATGCTGTATCGTAATATTTGAATGAATACCTAGTAAAGGTTACACAATTCTCGCTATCATTAAAAAACCTACACGGAAAAAGACTAATACATGGAAATAAATTCAATTTGATTATCTGGTGCATCTGTAATGCATTTCTATACAAGAAACCTATTTGTTTGCACAACAATGTTGGGTTTAGGTAAGAAGGTCCTAAATAAATACTATTGTTGCTGCAGTAATGTAATACATTTGAGGTATTTAATGTTTTTATCATTGGCCAAAGAGATTTTCTTGAGCTTTCTCTAACCTGTCAGAAAGAGACAACATTGCTGTTTTATTGAATGTCATATTTTGTCTTGAGATTACTGAAAATACTACGCTCAATTAATCCTGGAAATAAATGAAAGTGTTTTCTTTTTAGTTGTTTTCCTTCCCCCCCTCCCCTGTCTGTCTGGCTTGGCATGTCTGAGGTAATGGTCCAGATCGGGGAGACAGTCTAGACAGAAAGGCAGTGTCTGCTCTGTAAAGGGCACTGGTCTGACAGCTGAGTACCTGAGTCACTGTTCTGTTAGGGACAGTACTGCTGTCTATTTTCTCTCTCTCTCTCTTTCTATTTCATTCTACCCTTTTTCTTTCCACTTTCCTTTCTATCACTCCCTTAAGTCTTGCTTCTTTCACTCCCAAACGGACGAACAATCATGATGACTCATGCTTCCTCCTGCGCCAATGTGTTGCCATGGTTACATCCCCCAACCCCTGCTGTAATTGACTTTTCCTGAGAGATGTGGGTGAATGGAACGCTGCATCACCCTACAGGGAGAGAAGGAGAGAGGTTCTGCCAAGTCACAGTTTGCCAAACAGTGATGTCATTTCACCCCACTCTTTGATGGAAATGTCTGTCACACACTAGCCCACACACACCCTCACTTGTTCTTCACATTTAATCAGATTTTTTTCTCCATGTTCATTCATTTCCTCTATAAATACGAACCGATAATTGTTGCCTTCTATTATTTTTCAAAATCACAGCCGGAATGAAGCAGTAGAGATCTCAGGGTTGTTTTCAGCATGATGACAGGGCACATACTTTACCTCTGGCTCTCTCTTTTTAACACTGGCATAGGGGCCCTTCATAAATAATGTTTGAAAATAACCTATTATACAGAGGTGACTTATCTTCAAGGCTCTGCAATTGAACTAAGCAACTTGAGTTCATGTTATCTGTTGGATAACGCAGAATCTCTATTCCACCTTAGTTTAAATGTGTTGTCGTGGCAACCCCAGGGGGGGAGAGGGAGTGGGTGATGGCGTGGGTTGTTTAAACAGGCTGGCATCAGGGTAGAGCAGCAACAGTGTGCGGGCATTATTACTGTAGCCCAGACTGCAGTGAGACAGGGAGAGGGTACAAACATGTAGCGTTACAGGTTTGGCACAGCAAGTATGGTCAGGAAACCAAATATATTGTTTTATTACAGCTGGTCATAGTATTTCATAGAAATGTACTGTATGACATACTATAAGGCCAGAAATTCAATATCATCGTAGTATTTATGTGTAGTTTTCTGCGTAGTAAAACTTGGCTTGTCATTAATCACATCTGGTGTTTCCTTACAATGGAGGCTGCGTCGATTTATCTAGTCTGAACAGTCGGTAATCATGTGACTTTAAGTTGAATTACTCATGGAAATGAATATGTGCACATGTAGGACACCTGGATATGTTCTTAATAATACAAAAATCCCAAGGACAATTATGCCAACTGACATCCAACACAATGCTGCTCACCTCCAATGCAAAGGCTCTCGATGTTCACTTTTGGCCGTTTGTTTTGTTTGTAGATTGTTAAATTAAATAAATTGCCGAATTAATTCTAATTATCTAATATTCTAATAATTTTTCAGGGCCCCTGTAAGTCAAACTGTCCGTCACAGGCCCCAGAATTGTCCTAACTTTTCCCTTCCCCTTCTCCCCCCTTACGGTGCCCCTGCTAACATCTTATTTTCCAAGAAGTTGAACTATCCTTTCAGTTATCCTTTAGTAGTAGTCCCACTCATGCGTATAATGAGTCACAGAGTCAGCCATGTTATATTTTTCTTGAAAATAGAAATATCCGAAGAAGTCAGTGGATAACTTTTGACATTTTGTCTTTGTGTTATTATTCAGTTCAGATGGGATTGTAGTCACACTGGTATGCACTAACTTCGAGCTAGGCTCAGCAATCTAGGAGAAAACAATGCATGGCTGTCATCACTGTAAACTATAGACTCTGAAAAAAAGAAGTAAGCAATTCAAGCTTTTAGTGCTTGGGTAGAATAAAGGTTATTAATGGTCACTTAAAGATCAGGAATTTAAATTGGAATAAAATTTACGGAGGCCCATATTCAGATTTCAACAAATGTTGTTTATTGGTGATCACCAGGCTGTTTCCCTTTTACAATAAATTGGCGGTAGTTTTAGTTTTGCATTAGATTAAATGAAATATACAGAATATTGCACTGAATAATAAGATAACTAAGATTAATACAGTGCCAAATATCAACTGAACTACAGCAGCACAGCATATTCCTAACAACATCTTAATAGGGCAAACAATGAAGCACAGCCCATTATAATAAAATCATCTCATTACCAGTTATACAATTAGCTTTTTAAATATACCTTTTAAAATAGTTTTTTTTTGTTTCCATGTTAAACAATTACATTCAGGGTAATAACTAAATAAATCACATGCAGATACATTAAATTGATGAATGATAATCATGTTGTCAATTATAAAATATTGTTATGCCAACAAACATGACAATGGAAATTAAATCGACAGATGGATTTTGCTGAATCTAGTCAATCTGTAACTGTCTCAGTTCAAGGCTTAAGGGTTGATTAACATTTACTAAATTAAAATGTATTACAAGGATCCTATCTATTAGTTTTCAGAAATATTTACATTTCTTCGAATTAACATGTATCATGTGATTTATGTTTTAATTTCATTCTGTATTTTCAAGTCATAATCAGGAAAAGAAAAAGTTGCAGCTGCAGTTGGTACTTTTTCTGTGTTACTGTTAGCATGTTTTTATGGGATTCTTTGACGTGTCATTAATCTGTCTTGTCATCTGCAAAGGACAGAACTGTAATCAATTCTGAGTACAACTCCTTCCTACACACATTCCTCTGTATATGCATGTGTATTTGTAAATTGGTTATTCTAGCAGCATTCTTAGTACCAACTCTACATTCAGAAAAATATTAGATTTCTGGTTTAGTGCATTCTGCTTCTGTATAGTAATACAGATTTTTATTGAGCATTCACAGCATTCTGCCAAGGCCCCTCAAGTGTTTAATCCTAAGGCCAGGTATTTCAGAACAAACCCATTCAGGATAATCCTTAACTTAAATACATATTCAATGACATTACAACATAGTCGATCATTCGATAAAACCCATTCTCATTCATCAAAAAACATACTCTGGTAATGAAATCACTCACCCATAGTCTGTGCAATACACTGCTTATACATTGTTAAAAGGAGAAGCAAGGACCTTTATTTGATATGCTTAATTACCTCTTTAGTTGTCACTAGAACCACTTGTCCCTTTCCACTAGGGTGTGTACTTGTGCGTACCCAGTTGTTTCAGTATACAACCTGCATCTGAAACAGCAGAAAAGCTATCCTGACCTCCCTATATCTTTAACATCAAAATCAAAACTGACTCAAAGACCATATCAAGGCTAGCACAGGGCAAAATGCTGAACACATTGAATAGCCTAATAGTTTTACCTCGTAATAAATGGGCTGTATCAGCAGCAGACATGGAGGATAGACTTGGCTGGGAATAGAGCCAGGGGCTATGATGCTATAGCACGTACTGTTGTGCAGCTTGTAGAACAGCATTTTGAGTTAGTTCTAATACAGGATATCGGCTGCCACGGTTCCTAGGCTAGGGCATAGATGAATACCTCCTATAATAATATAATATTGACATTTTACAGGGTTTTAATTCAGCATTCTAAACAGTTGGCTAAACATGGATGGATAGATAAAAGCAGAAGTGGGTTGTGTACATCAGCCGACAAAGTCTACCTGCCTGCCTACCTGCCAGCCAGCCAGACTCCATGACTGATTGAATATCCACACATTGCAGAAAGCTATGCGTTAGAAGAGGTATTCTCTAACTGTGCAATTCTGACTCATGTCCAGTTTGGCTCAACTCAGCTACTGAAAAACACCCATTGCAAGCATATTTAAACAAGCAATAAATGGTGCATTTCTCAGTCAAAAATGTAAACAGAGAACAACTATAATTGTAATAGTTCTACAGGTAGCTCAAATAGTGAAACTAATGACAAAAAAACGATAAAAAAAATTTGCTATTTTAATACTGTAATTCTACTCACTTCTGCAATATACATGATTGAAAGACTTAGTGTATTATATGAGCAGGCTACAAATAAAAATCGAACATAAATCTAAAATGGTAATCGAGTAACCATGTATAGAAATATGTATGATTAGATTAAAAAATCTAATAAACACATCCACATCATCAAATAATTCACTCGCAGGCTTATTATTTCTCAGTAGAAATCTAAAGTTTAAATCTGGTAAACACTTGCAGTCATCCTGCTGTTCCATGCAGGCAAATGTTTGGGTTACCATGTTGAATAGATAACAGTTGCCTGAAGTCATGAACATCCAGATGCAGTAAATATCATATCCAAAATCTATATATTTAAACCAAAATGTGAATAATATCTTGTATTTTTATGTATAGGTATGTATAGTTTATTGATAGGAGTCTATGAGTTGGTCCACAATTTTATGAGTTTCTCATAGAATGTTTAATATTTATTCTAGTTTCAGAATCCCCTTCATAACGGCTGCCATGAAGCCCTTAAAATGTCCTCATTTGCCTCCCTCTCAACACCCTAATCTAAAGGCACATGGGAGTGACAACCACTTTTAGTTTCAACTTTCAAATCACCAAAACCAAAAGTCTCCACTGCTACATTCTACCTGAAAAGGTCACTTTTCTGCTTTTGATTCTTTGATATACAAAGAAATGATAAAATCCTCAAAATGCATTTGTCCCACATACGCCACTGTTAGAACACTGCATTCACCCCAATATCAATATTTTCTGTGTCCCCAAAAAAATAAAATTTTACACCTTCTTATTGGTATATAAATATTCATCCTACTGAAGTATTAATTGAATACACACAACCGAAATAATCGTGACAATTCATTTTAGACATTTAGAAAGAATAACTCTTTCCATCGAGGGACAATATGTTACTTATAAAACTAGCATCCCTTTGCCTTGTGCCTATAGCTACAATATGATCACTTTACTGAAGCAAACAAACAGCCAAAATATATACTTAATATTTTCAATCCTATGTATATATCCAACTCCTCCACTAAAAGGTTGAAACCACAATGCAAGCATCATGCTTCAGCAAAGCCAACATATTATGTGAAGTTTTCAAAGAGTTTAAACATCAAGTACCTTTCTAAAACTGCACAGTATCTACACGGAATGATTCTTTTTACAGTAGCATTGGTTTATATAGTCATTAAGAGAAGCTAGACCGTATATCGAGCTAAGTCTTATATAGGATGAACATCTCACAAAAATACTACTCATCATAAAACATTATGCATACTATTTCAACATTAGCTATCTCAATATAAATGTTTTTTGAGGTGTTTAGACGATTTAAAGTCACAGGAGGCAACTATGCTTGCATCTGCTGGCCACTGCTGATAGGCAAGGGCAGTTGTGAAAACATCAAACTGCAATGTCATCCTCATAAGGGAAATTAGACATTTCTATGGCGCAGTAAGATTTTTCATTCACCACTGTTAAGTATGTATATAATATTAGTGTTATATATTTAAATAGGGATATACTGCATAAACATTTTAAATTCTCAGATGTCTTGCAACTGTATCTTTAAATCAGTGGTACCTCAATTCTGGTTCTGGCATTTATTTTGTATTAATTTCAGTTTCTCTAAATAATGGCAAAGAAAAATGACGACATTGTTGGGCACTTTGGATTTAGGAAAGGAATTTGTTTTCTTGATGGTCTACTAGTAAGACAAATGTGCACTATTTAAGTGAAGAAGGGTTATGAAATTGAATGTGCACGATTTAACTGAAGAAGGGTTATGAAAATGAATGTGCACGATTTAACTGAAGAAGGGTTATGAAAATAAATGTGCAACTGGAATTAATGTGTGTGTTGAGGTGGTAACTGTTTTTTTGGGGACTATGCACTCTGTTTATCTGATCCGCATTCTAGAAAAACAAAGCAGGGTCACAGGAAAACAACATGGTAATTAATTGCTTTGCATGATATCACTCTTTTCACAGAAAGTTCAAGAATCCAGGGAAGTAAAGGTTACAGTAAATGCAATAGACACCGGCTTTGTAAGGGAGCAAGAAGGCAAACTCTTTTTAGCTCCAGAGACGGACAGATGTAGAAGAGGGGGGGGGGGGGGACAGAGAACAAGAACAGCTTTGGCAATCAACTTAAAACTCAATCTTGCAGGCGGGGAAGGACTCATCCTGCATGACCACGGTGCTGCTGGAGGCCAGCACCATGATGTTGAGGTCCTGCTGCTTCTCGTGGGTCTGCTGGTACCACTCCCGGGTCACCTCTGTGTCATGGGTGGGGATAAGAGTCACCTTAGAGAGGGAAAGAGCATGAGTATGGGGGACATGGCGTACATGAACCACAGGTACCAGTTCAGACCACCTAATGTTTTACTAAGGCATCTTCATTATGAAATCTATTTAATCTGTGCACATAAAATTGACAGCTAAACGGCTGATCAATAACCTTGCCAGATTGTATGACTTTACCTACAGTGCAGGTTGTACATTTTAGCAGATATATAAATATTAGCAGTTTAATAAGTGTGTTGGTGGGCATAACAGTGTATTTGAAATTTTCACAGCATATTTTCAATATATATATTGCCTAGTTATTAGGATTATTCATTCAGTGACGACAAGAAGTACCTGTAAATTGGAGCCCCACTGGGCCTTGCCCTCCAGCAAGGCATCCAGAACCCCCCGGCTGGGTTCCCCACTACCAGGGTCATTACCGCTCACCACGTAGTAGGAGGCCCGCACACGCTTAAAAAACTCCTGGTCCACATTCTTAGCACTGCCGTGGTTAGGCACGTAGGCCAAGTCCACATACATGGGTGGCAAAGAGGGCAGAGCAGGAGTGGGTTTCTGGGGAGTGGTACCTTGAAGAGAACCATGATACGTTGGCATAAAGTAGAAATATTTAATTACACATTTTTTTACTATTTTCATTTGAACTCACCCAAGTTGCTCTTGACGCCATTAACTAATCCTTTTGGGGTGTGGATCTCACTCCTGCTCCGGTCTGTGTCCTTCCTCTTCAAAGAGGCTGACCGGGGAGAGGCAGAGTCCTTGGATGCCTGCTTGACAGGGGTAGGGGACCTCTTCTTGGCTTCAACCTTTCGGGCAGGAGAAGCTGATTTGGGTTTGCCTGGACTTCTCCTTAGGCCCTTAGTGGTTTTGTGCTCCTTCTTTAAAGGCTTCTCTGGGTTGCTTTGGTCATTGGGAAGGGCCTCTGGGTCCACCATGCACACATCGGGATGGGGAGGATGAGGGACAGGGTCCTTCATGGGTGTAGGAGGGGGATCATGAGCCTTCTGACCTGATTTAGGTGAGGGGGGATGATGTCCCCCTCCAGCGGCAGAGGCAGAGAGCTTGTCCACTGGCAGATGTTCAGCATCTTCGTCTGAGTCAAGGTTCCCCTCAGCAGTAATGGATGGGCACTCCTCTGTTTCTGGCGGCACATCGGAGTCAGACTGGGATGGCAGAGATTCGCTTGCTGATGTGGGGGGAGTCTCCTCTCCTGCGAGCGTCACCGCCTGTCCAGTTGTCATGGTACCAGGCAGCTGGTGCGAGCCCTCTGCGGGATCTCCATGGTGACTTTGGGCGTGCTGGCGGCGCTGCTTGTGGGACCTCCGCTTGACCGAGTGCTGCTCGCGGTCATCCTCATCTCCATCCCCAGAGTGGTCGCTCGGTGCATCTGCCTCGTCACTGGACAGTGGGTGAGGGCTGGGATTTATGAAGGATGGAGACAGGTCTCCTTTGCGGTGTTGGTATTCACTGGAAGAGTGGCAGGGAGGGGAGGAAGAGGAGGAGGTGGCGGCCACATTCAAGTCTGTGGGACGGGTAGAATCATCGGTTCCCTTACTAGACGGCTGTGAGGGGTGGGCATCTTTAGTTGATGGTGATGGGGTAGGATAGACAGGGGTAACCCACTGCTGTCCAGTACAATCGGTACCGTTGTCTATGTCGTCTACCCCACATCCTTGGGCCGCTGCACTCGGACACCCTTCCGGTCTCTGCAAAAGTTCCCAATCAGATAGGCTACTCTTTCTTCTTCCATCTGTACACACTCCACCTAGCTCCACTTTCTCCTCCTCAACACTGTCTTTTTCTCCGTCCTTTCCCTCCTTTTCTCCTTCAATCCCTTCGGGATCAGATTTGGCATCCGACTCTCTATTCTCTCCTTCTCCCTGCTCCTCTGTCTTTTCCTTGTCAACATGCTGGTTTGTGCCATCCGTCTTTATCTCTTCTTTATGCTTTTCCTCTTTCAATTCTGATTGGTCTTTTTCTGCGGTCTCTTTTTCCTCCACTGTTTTGTGCACATCTTTGTGAGTCTCTGTGGGCCCCTCATACCCACTGCAAGAGGCCTCTGTCTGGTGTGTTGTTTGAGTCACATCTTCAGGTTGAGAGATGGTTGTCCTAGAGGTGACTGTGACCACTGTTGAATGTTGAGAAAGGGATAGCACATTTTCTCCTACCACTGATTCAGTTATAGAGGATATAGCCTCTTTTTGTTCAGCCACAGTAGATTTCAGACTTTCAATGGTTGATTGTAGAAATTCAATACGGCACGGTTGATTAGTATTTTCAATATCTGGTGTGTAAGATTCCTCCTTGCTCATTGCTGATCCCTGAGATTCTTTGTCAGGCGATCCAGCGCTTTGCAGTAGAGACACATCAACGAAAGCCCCTGAGGAGGACAACGTTTCGGACTGTTTACTAAGGGGAGAGGCTGGTGGGGACGATGCTTCCACTGATGTAATTTTTTTACTATCCATAGTCCCTTCAAGTTTCTGAAAGGTGTCACAGGTTTGTTCTTTGACCATTTTAGGGCTTTGGGAACTTTGTTTTTCTGGGGAGTCTTTTACAGGAGCCAGTAAATCCTGAGATAATGGCCCAGTCTCGTCATAGACAGTTTCGTGAGAGACCTTGGTCAGACTAGAGGTTCTTTCATTGCTAAACTTTTCAGAAAGGTTTTGAAAAGTGTCACATGTCTGCTCATTGTCCATTTTGCCCTCTTCTTCTACATTGTCACTAGCAAGCTTAGGCAAATCTTCAGTTAGAGGCTTGGATTTATCAAATGGAATCGATGGTAATTGTGTTTGACTTGGCACCTTTGTCTCCATGGTAAACATTTCAGATAGGTTTTTAAAAGTGTCACAGGTCTGCTCTTTGTCAATTTTAGGGCTTGAAGCACTCTCTTTTATCAGAGTATCTTTAGCAGAAGCAGGTAAACCTTGAGTTAGTGGCTTGGTCATTGCTGTTTCTTGTGTCAGGTTCTTAGATACTTCAATGTTAGTGCTAGTTGAGATTTGGTTAGAGATGGATGAAATTTTATCATACGAAGCAGATTGCGAGCATTCCGTTGTAGACCTTTCTGACGAGCTATAAGCAGTGGTTTCTTCAGTCTTTTCTTCAGTTATTTCTGGGGTCATCTGCCTCTTATCATCAACATCCAATTGGCTGCTTTGCTCTTCACCCCCAGACTTTTTAGGGGACTGAACGCAGTCTTCACTTTTCTCCATTAGTCCAAGCTTACTGTCCTCTTTGCAGGAATGTTCAGATGACGCCGAGTGAGACCCACCAGATCCTGCCTGTCCTACATCAGCAGAGCTGCCGGCTAAGAGGGGAGAGGCATCAATGTCATGCCTTGACAATGACTCCGCAGCATCAGCTGTCAGAGGAACGAAGCTGCCTGCAGTCAATGGAGGCGAGGGCTCTTCCTTTTCAAAGTGGCTTGATTCAGGTGATAGAGGTTCTTTGTCTACGTGTTCTTTTGTTTTCCCAGGTATTTCAGAGGCAGCCATTTCAGAAGGTTTCTCAGATATATTTGTAATGCTTGGTTCGGCTGATAGAGGCATTCTGTTGGTGTCCTCTTTTTTTGTCTCAGGTAATTGCGAGGTCACAGAGTCAGTGAGTGTAGATTTACATGTTTCCTTTTCAGAAAGCTCTCTTGCGCCTTTCTCTATATCAATATCACTAGCGTCTACCCCCTCTTCAGCATCTTCATGATCTTCATGATCATCAAAAGGAACTCCCACGACTAGCCTTTTATCAACTATGTTGTCTGATGTATCTTCCCCTTCTGCAAAGCCAATCATAGTGTACCCAGATGCGAGAAGATTATCATCTATTTGAGGTTCTGTGGCTACGGGGGAAGCTCGTGGTGTTTCTTCGTCGTCCATCGGTGAATGTCTCTGGGGTAAAATGTCCTTCTCGGCTGGCGAGTACCGACCAGAGGATGGGCTTTCTCTTTCAGATTCACAACTGTCAACCTTTTCTTTCAGAGGCTCATCAAAAGCCTTTTCCTTTTCTATATCCTTGCCTGTTGTCTTCCTCTCCGGCACATCTTGAAAAGGCATTGGCAGACCAGAGGCATGGGCACCGAGGTTGGATTGACTCCTGGGTGAAGATATTTCGTGTTGGTACGATTGGTCTGTAGATACACTTGTAGATGCTTTAGCAGTATCCATCTCTCCTACATCAGACTGAGGGGCAGAATGGATGATTTCTTTTCTTTCTTCCTTTTCTTTTTCAGATTTCTCAGGCTTATCCTCCTTAGCACTCAATGAATATGAACGTTGATCATCTGCCTTGGTGGTTTTGTTATCTTGGTCATTTGTGTATGTAAAGCTTTGGTCAACATAAGGTGTATCTGGCCTCGCCTCCCTTTCACTCTCCTCTTCTTGACCTTTCTCTTTGTCTTCATATTCAGGTGAGGCACTTTGACTGTGATGGCTGCTTCTTTCACTCTCAGTGAGTGATACTGGACTGTAGTCCACTCTGCTGAAGGACAGAGGCTCCTCTTTGTACTCATCTTCCAGCTGAAATTCTGCTTCGCCAGAGTCAGGCTGGCTTGCTCTCCTGTTATCATCCATGCCAATATCTGTGGTCAGATCAAGATCCGTGGAAACTTCACTTTCTCCTTTCGAATCAGAGTCATGGTCTTTAGGTACAGGTTTTTCGTACGGATCATACTTTGACGTGCCACAGCTTGGTTTCTCTTCTTGCCAGCTCCCGCTAACCTTTTCCTTCACTTGGTCCTTTTGAAAACCCTCCACATTTGCAAGGGCACACTCTAGCTTTGCAGCATCATCAGCATCATCAACTTTCCCTGTGACCTTCTCAGAATCCTTGTCCAGAGGAAAATAAGAGCATGGCTGTGTTAGTCCTGGAGAGGCCACCTCTCTTTCCCCTTCCATCTCCCTCTCTGCCTCCTTGCCTGGTATCTCACCCTCAGTCGTAGAGACCTGCCTTATTAGTTCCACACCAGAAAGTGTCATGCTTCCCTCAGGCGCCGTCTCTAACTCAAGTTGGGAGGACTCCTCCACACTCGTTTGGCTGTCGTTGCTGGAAAGCGTTGAGCTCATTGGCTGGCTTTCAGTGCTGGATAATGTTGATAAAACAGACCTTTTATCTACTGGGGTGTGTGAGATCTGTTCTACTGTCTGAGGAAGTATATCAGAGTGAGACTCCTCTTTATGTCTAATTACTTCAGAGGGTTCCCTTTCTAATGAAGAAATACCAGTTGTGATCCCTGTTGTAGCAAGGGACGTTGACATGGTCTCAGTTTTCATCACATTCTCTTCAAGCTCAACGTAAAGGCCATATTTCTCATTCCTTGGGTCGTTGATGTCATCATCGAGAGAGGGCTCCTGTGTTGTTAGTGAAGGTATTACCGCTGTGGCCATGGCAGGGATAATCTCTTTAGATTGGTCACCAGGCACTTTTTGAGATGATTGACTTGATACTGGGTCAGGAGATGCGCAATCTTGTTTCTTAAAAGGTTCTACTGACAAAGGTCTGGAGGTTGCTCCTCCCATGCAAACAACCTCCTCTTCTTCCTGTGCTTCCTTGTCTTTGTCTGAGGACTGAACTTCATATGTTGACTTAGAATCTGACTTTGTTGCCATTTCTGGTTCTCCCAACATTGCAGGTGTAGTTTTTTGTGTTGCCTTCACTCGATCTTTCTCTTGCAACTCTTCTTTCTCCCATTTCTCCTCTTTGGTGTGCTCAAACTCATATGAGTCATGGATATCCTTCTCACTGTTCTCATCTTTCTTTGTCCCAACTGATGCTCCTTGATGGATTAAAACTTCAAACCCTTCATCTTCTGTCTCACTTTTTTCATCCTTGATATCTTCTATCTCATATTCCTTTTCTTGCTCCTTTTCCATCTTCTGCTCCTTACTGACTTCAGCCACATGAGCATCATCTTTTTCTTGCTCTTTCTCCATCGTTTCGGCTGAGCTGATGACAACCCTTTGTGTTTCATCTTTTTCTTGCTCTTTCTCCATCGTTTCGGCTGAGCTGATGACAACCCTTTCTGTTTCATCTTTTTCTTGCTCTTTCT
>JAVQIZ010199036.1:0-12566 GCA_036023535.2 Galaxias brevipinnis | reverse complement strand
TGTTTGTTTGTTTACAGGTTTTGTATTGGCAGAGGGCTGTTTACTTACCCGTATGTTTGTTTGTTTGTTTGTTTGTTTACAGGTTCAGTATGGAGCGGGGGTGGCAGCTGTTGTGGTTAGGCTGCGGCCTCTTCACTCCTAGCCAATCACTGCTCAAGCACACCAAGCGCTTCCTGGAGTCGCGCCGACGCGAGCCCTTGGCCTCCGACTGCCTGCAGCGCCTCCAAGGATCCCTGAGGTACTGCAGGGTATTAACACCTCTCCTCTCCCTGCTTCCTCTTAAACAGGCCTCATGTGAAACGCAATGAAAACTCTATTTAATGGAGGGTAATGTGTCTACCTTGGCCTGGTTGAACTAACGTGGAGCGTTTTGCTTCACCTCACTGTGTGATCTCACATGATGCCACTTCAAACATGCTCTTCCTGAACTGAAGATTCTCAGTCAGACTCTGACACACATTCTCTCTCACTCTCTCACACACACACTCTCACACACACACACACACACACACACTACCACACACACGAGAGGACCCCTGGGTCTTTCTCAACCCTAACCACCACTGTGCGTCAGTAAACCAGACAGGGGCCCTGTGAGGTTAGAAGTGGCAGGCTGGGTAATCTATTGCAACTAGATGGTGTGTGTGTGTGTGTGTGTGTGTGTGTGTGTGTGTATGTGGTTTATTTGTGTTTGTGTGTGTGCTTATGTGTGTGTGCGTGCGTGTCTATTTGTGTGTGTGTGTGTGTGTGTGTGTGTGTGTGTGTGTGTGCATGCGTGTCAATTTGTGTATGTGTGTGTGTGCGCCACAGGATGGAGCCCAGGAAGTTGCCTCCTCACCAGGTGGAAGTGGACGCCATCCAGCAGAACAGCACACAGATCTTCCATAAGGTCCACTTCCCTAACGACAGTGAGGAGGTGGGGTCAAAGTTCAACGCTCCGCCATAATCAGTACCTAAACCTGACGATTTGAAATAATGAAATTAGTATGGTCATATTTGGTTTGATTTTTTTCAAAACAAACACTAAGCATTTAAACGTAGATATAAAGTGTTTGCAATACCAAAACAAAAGCACTTTTGTTTTAAACTTAAGCACACTGAATAAGATTTAACTCCTGATCAGATGGTAAAATAATCCTTTTAGTCAAGCTGTTTTCACTGTTAAAGTGCCTCCCTCCACACACATGGTATCTCCATCATTAGTCCCCCAAGTTCACTGACCCTTGACCTCTCTCCTCAGATCTTTGAGGTGGCAACCAGCACTAGGATCACAGACTTGGTCAAAACGATCGGTAAAAAACTGAGCCTGGTTTCAGCTGATGGTTTCAGCATCTTTGTCAAAACACCTGACAAGGTTTGTATTGGGAAACAAGCAACATGGATTTGAATAGATTAATTTACTTTATTAACGCCTAAACTATGCTAATTACTACGGGATGGTGTCCATAGTAACGCATTGTAAGAATTTAGTTTTTATATATTTCTTTTATTTTCTCATAAACCTAGGAGATCCTAGCAAAACGGATAGTTCACAACCCTTTGAGCACTATGCCCCTGGCTCAAAGGCACAAGGGCAGTGTTTATCTGCACTTTATCACTGATCAAACATCCCCTGGTAACCGATATGCTATCGCTAACTGGCCAGCAGAGTAACAATCCTGTTCTGTTTTAGGTTCTCAGTCTGAACGAGACAGAGTACTTCTTTGACAGCTTGAGGCAGATCACCGACTGGTCGAAGAAAGCAAAAAGGGTCAAAGATGGTATGGCCAGATCTCACCACTTCTCTCCTCATGTCTGTGGAATGCCTCTGTGTGACTTGTTGTGAGGACTATCCTCTGTTGAGGCTGTAACAGACTCTTTTTGGGAATTTTGAATGTGAACGTGTGTGTTTCTGTGTTGCGTTGGTTTGTGGTGTGTTTATTTTGTGTGTTTGGGTTTTTGTTTGGGTTTTACATGTGTGTGTTGGTGTTCATGTATGTGTGTGTGTGTGTGTGTGTGTGTGTGTGTGTTTGTTTGCGTGTGTGTGTGTTTCTGTCTGTTTGTCTGTTTGTCTGTCTGTCTGTCTCTGTGTGTGTAAATTACAGGAGAGCCGACCAGCATGCCCTATGTGGTGTTCTTCATGAGGAAGCTGTGGTTCAATGTGAGCCCGGGGAGAGACTTGGAGGCCGACCATATCTTTCACTACCCTCAGGTAACGGGGATTTCAAATTCTACATTCACCCCTCTAGACTGTTTGTTACAGTCAAAAAATTAAATTAAATTAAAAAAATATGAAAAAATAAAAATATATAAATATCTAAACATTTGCTCTATATTTATTGAGATAATGTTTATTAAAGTAAAAAAATAAAAAAATAAAGTAAAAAAAAATATTGAGCTAATCATAGGCTATTTGATATCCACTGGACTATTTTGGTTATACTGTTGAATGGTTTGTTGAATCTAGAACAGGTCAGGATAGAATACTATTTAGTTTAGGATATTGACACATTAATTTGTTTCATGCTCTTTGTCCTCACAGGAGCTTCCTAACAACTGAACAACTTTATCTAGACTAGGGTAGTAGCTAAACAGTCCCAATATGGTGCAGATGATGCTAGGCGTTTGACTATTTTTGTCTGGTGCAGAAGCTTCCTAACGACTGAACAACTTTATTCAGCTACTACTCCAGACAAAATAATCCCAATCTGGTGCAGATGATGATAGGCGTTTGACTACATTTGTCCCCCTACAGGAGCTTCCTAAGTACCTCAGAGGTTACCATCTGACGACTAAAGAGGAGATGCTGAACATCGCAGCCCTGCTCTTCAGGATCAAAGCCAACAACGACAAGAACCAGTTTGTCATGATCCCCAAGATGCTGAAGGAGCTGGTGCCCAACGACCAGCTGAAGGCCATGTCTGAGAACGACTGGAAGAAGGTGAGAGAGAAAGACGAGAGAGAGAAAGAGAGGGGGAAAAAGCAGTTACCTGTGTCTAGTGGAGATTCTATCCCCTGTCGTTACCAAGGCAACATTGTTATTTATAGTACATCAAGCATACCTGTAAGTAAAGTATATAGTATAAATATATATATACGTATATATATATTTTCCTTTGTCTCTAGAACATTGTGCACAATAAGAAGGCAAGTGTAACTATATGAACATAAAACAAGATGTTAAAATCCTTTGTGATCTGTGTGGTTGTTTTTAGAACATAGTTGCAGTGTACAATAAGCAGACGGGTATGACGGTAGAGGAGGCTATGGTTGCCTTCCTGAAGGTCGTCTGCAAGTGGCCCACATTCGGATGTGCTTTCTTTGAAGTCAAGGTAAAGGCTTTCGGTCATATTTATGTAAAAAAAAACAACTTTCATTTTTAAACTTTTATTTGAAAACAATGTCAAGCTGTTTTGGTATGTATGTAAGTCTAATCTGAGTAGTTTTGTCATCGTAAAACATATACATTTGATTTGTAAAATTACAATATGATGGAGTGTATCTGTGCTCTGTTTTTTTGCAGCAAAACTCAGACCCAAACTTCCCAGACATTGTGCGAATTGCCATCAGCAAGCAAGGAGTTACAATCATTCACCCCAAAACCAAGGTAAATCTCCTGGCTCTGTCTGCCTTTATTATATTATTTTGTAATATTTATATATACATTTTTCTCTATGACATCATAAAGTACTACACTGTTACTACACAAACCCTAAAGCCAAGGTTAAATCACCTCGCTCCATCCACACCACTGTATTTATATATACAGTGTATATATATATATAGATTATTCTCTATGACATCATAGTACTACACAGGAAGGATTAACAACTCACAATATCTTTTGATGTCTCCCGTGAAGGACGTCCTGGCGACACACCCGTTCAACCGCATTGCTAACTGGTGCAGCGGCAGCACCTACTTTCACATGACGGTGGGAAACCTGGTCAAAGGGAACAAAATCCTCTGTGAGACGTCCCTGGTAAGAACTACAGCCTTCCTGTATTCTGAGCTGCGCTTCTCTGCTAAATACATATTATACATAAGTTTGTTGTGCACTCCAGTTTTTCTGGAATCGCTATGGGGTCTTTGTCTTCTGTAGTGTTTTCACTGAAAACAACTAAAAAGTTCAGACTCTTGTGTTTTGTGTTTTGACTCGACAGTCCCACTCAAATCCAACACTGAAAGCAGACAGGCATGGCTCAGATTATGCATCGTAATACACAATCTCGTGTTCATTTTCTCTGTTCTTTTCTCTGTCTTTTGTTCCAAAGGGTTATAAGATGGACGACCTCCTGACCTCGTACGTTAACATGTACCTGAACGAGAGGAAGGCCTTGAGAACGAGGAACCAGCGTTTTGAATGAGGACGCTCCTTCCTGTATGGCGATGAGGCGTTCCGATGTTTTAGCTTTGGTTTCTTTCCCACTACTTTTTCTTTGTAGCTTATATATCAATGGCCACACACTCAAAGACCTGCTAGCAGCCTGATTATAGAGCCTGATCTCATTCCTTATTATATGCAATTTTTTTTAGGTATGTATAATGTCTTTATTTAAAAATATTGATTTTGGCGCTCTTTACAGTTCAAATCGTGTTTATTATTAAGTTAGCTGGCAATTGAAAAAAGTGGAATTTATTTAAACAAAACAAAAAAATTACGACTTATCTGCGATTTTTACAGGATTTGTGCTGCCAATTTGACTTTTACAGTATACTAAGATTTTTTGAGTCTTGTTTTATTGATTCTTTTCTGTGGTACTCCTACGTTTATGTTCCCATAATGTTTTGACCTTCTGGTTGTACTGCAAAGCTTTTGGAAGGGTTTGATTAAAATAAAACTGTCTAAATTCAGAGTTGCACCAAGGGTTCTTCAAATCATATTCATAGTGACAGTTTACAAATGCTACTGTGATATTGTAAGTACAAGTCATATATAATTTAATATTATATATTATATATTAATATAATTCCAAACTCAGCTATATACTATTATGTAATACACTGTGTTTTCCTCTATGAGACTGATAAAGCACAAAAAGGACGACGGTGAAAGTGAATTTGATGCATAAAGATTATTTACAAGATTATTTGTTTGTAAAATTTACAAATAAAATCAAAACGAAACAAGAACGATGTTAACTTGACGACTGCCTGTGGGATTGAAATGTCATAAGATGTTGTTTTTGCTTCAACATGATTGAAACCCACCACACAGTTCTGTCTGAATGCATGACCAGACGTGATTGAAACCCACCACACAGTTCTGTCTGAATGCATGACCAGACGTCCTGATGGCTCCTGATAGCTCTTCAGTGTGTCTTAGTGTTTAGTTAACAGACAAGGCAGTTTAATATTTTCAAACTTTTCGTTTGAATACGTCACAGATGTATATTGTTTCCTATGTGTTTTCACATCAGCTGAAGAGACAGTCTATTCACTGGCGAGTTCAATGTTTTTTGCTCCAGGGCGCCTTGAGAGCGAGGGAAAACAGAACAAAGAAAATAGAGAAGAAGAGAGAGAGAAGGAAGGAGGGAGGGAAAGAAAAGAGGGACCAGGCCAATTAGCTGTTTGGCAGTCGATTAACAGGAGTGAGAGGGAGTGATGTGGGAGCGTCTCGCCAGATAGTGGGCCTCATTCTGGTCCCGGAGAACACCATTAGCATATCCATGTTCCAGGCCATAGGGGGAGAGAGAAGGGTCCATGTGTCTGCACACACACAGCTGGGATCTCCCTGTATGAAAGAAATATTATCCTCTGTCTGCCAGCAGGGCCACCCCAGCCCCTCCCGCCCGCCCTTCCACATCTGTCTGAGGGCCTTGTGACTGATTATTTTGGGCATCCCAATTCAAGATGCCCCCAGGAGGGCGAGAAACCAACAAGGGCCCCTGTTCCAAACCCCTGCCCCCCGTTTCAGCCCCATCCCAACCGACACCACAACCCCTCCTCCCATCAGACTCTCTCTCCGTCTTTCTCTCTCTCTCTCTCCATCTTTCCCTCTCTTTCTTTCTATCTCTCTCTTTCCCTCTCTCTTTCTTTCTGTCACTCTCTCTTTCTCTCTCTCCCTTTTCTTTTCTCTCTTTCTTTCTCTCTCCTTTCTCTCTCCTTTCTCTCTCTTTCTCTCTCCTTCTTTATCTCCCTTTCTCTCTCTGTCTCTTTCTTTTCTCTCTCTTGTTTTTCTCTCACACTCCCAGTGGGGCTTCGCGGGGCCCCCTTCTTCTTAAGAACAGACTCCGTCTACAAAGGACCATCTCGGAGAGTCTTCAGTCATAAACTCTTCAGTTAACGACACAGTCTATCGTCTATCTATTGACAGTGCCATGGAGGAGGGGTGGCTTCATCCTAAACTGCGTTTTGGGGGGTACACTTTTACGTTTCCATGGTGTCATGGCCGCAGACTGCTTGAGACTGAGGCACGCCATTCTTCTAAGCAGTCACCGCACCCCAACACTCAGGGTCTGACTCGGCTCTATTGTTCAGAGCACAAGCGGCCCTCACAAGGGGAAGGGACGGGAGAGAATGGGGTCGGAGGTCAAGGCTCAAATGAAAAAGCCCCGCCCCCCCATCGGGGATCTCTTTATCTTATCAAATTTGTCGGAACACAATAAGAGCCCACATTTCTGTCTTGGCCCCAGTTAAGACACAGCCCAGTGGGGGGAGAGAGAGAGGAGGGAGAGACGCAGCATTCCTTACAGTCAGACTCGGAGGTCCTCCCAGCTCCATTAGGCTCTCACACTGTGCTCTGCCATTTACCAGTCTCCTCACTTTACTCTCTACACAGACTAAGGAGACCTCAGTGCTGGTTGATGAGCCGTGCCGTGCTGTGCTGTGCTGTGCTGTTCTGTGCTGTTCTATGCTCTCCTGCTCTGTGCCGTCTTGGGCTGGGCTGTGCTGAGCTGGGCTGTGCTGCAGGTCCCTGTGGGGTCAAAGTTAAGCCAGCCAAAACCTCTGGGCTTCCTTCAGACCTTTACTGGTAACACGTTTTACAACAGACCTCCTGGACCCTTCCAGAGCAGCCTCATTTTCCTCTGCAGGAAACCTCTTCATAGGTCAGTAAGTATTCTCTCTGTTTTTATTCTGGATTATGAAATTGTTTCTGGTGGTGTTATACTGTGATGTAACTTTATGGGAAGTTATTTTGTGCAATTAACTGATCAGAAAATGTTTAGTTTTGATTTGTTTATTATTATAGGGGGGGGGGGGGGGCTCTGATGTATTCTGTTTGTTAATCTTTTTTGTACTTGATTCCCCCAACGCATGGCTCTATTTAAACATTGTTTATATCTAGTACATGCGTGTTTCTAACTGAAGTGACTGATTTAAAAAGTAAGCTACAGAAAGTGACTGATCTAAAAAGTTAGCTACAGACACTTCTGTCATCCCAGATGAAAAGGAACAGGGTAAGTTAGTCATCACCAGGTAAATGAAACAGGAATGGTATTATTTTAGCCCATATGGTATACGACCTCCTCTCTCATTCATTTTCAGCCTAGCCACAGTGTCTCAAAAGTTGTCTTCAGGAAGGGGGACTGCTTTACAGTGTTGGCAGACCAACAGTCACATTTAACCACAACAAAGTGCTTTGGCTAATCTCAGAAAAGCCTTGTCCTGAATACGCTTTCTGTTCTGGGTTTCCGCTCCACTCTTCATGTTTGGACAGATTTTTTTCCCCCCCACTACCGGCTTCCCTCTGATGACGGATGCACATGTTGGGAATCCCTCTCTTTAGGATTAATCCTAAAAGGGGGGTTGGTATTTACAGAAGCCCTTTTTTCAGCCAAACGTTTTTTGGTTTTTTTGCCCACCCGGTTGGTTATCCCCGTAGAGACAGCTGCCCCTTTCCGTTGGGAAAACTGGCTGCTCCCCGTATGGAATTGCTGCAAGTCGGAAGATTTCAAATGCTCCCCAATGAGCCCCCCCACCCCCCCCAGCTCTGCTAAAAGCTGATAGACGACTGTGCTTGAACACATGGGAGGAGAGGGGGGCGGAGAGGGGGCTGTCGGCTCCATCTGCCCAGCTCCTTATGGGGGTTCCATGATGTCTCTATAGATTCATTGGGGTTCACAGGGGAGTACAGTTCAGTGGAAACAAAGGGCGTTTTGAGACTCCTCTGTCATCTTTGAATGTTTCCACAGCTCAGTCAAGAGACGAGCCTCATTCTTTATAGGGAGTGTCCAAAGGCGCTGCTCTCTCTATGTATGTGTGTGTCTGTGTGTGTTTGTGTATATGTGTGTGTACTGTGTGTCTGTGTGTGTGTACTCTCTCTATGTATGTGTGTGTCTGTATGTGTGCGTGTGTGTGTCTGTGTGTGCATATACTGTATGTGTGTGTCTGTGTGTGCGTACTGTATGTGTGTGTCTGTTTGTGTTTGTGTCTGTGTATGTGTATACTGTATGTGTGTCTGTACGTATGTATGTGTCTGTGTGTGTTTGTGTCTGTGTGTGTACACTATGTATGTGTGTGTCTGTATGTGTGGTCTGTGTGTGTGTATACTGTATGTGTGTCTGTATGTGTGTGTGTGTCTGTGTGTGTGTCTATGTGTGTCTAAAGTGCATCTTTCTGTCTGTGTGGAATTGTGGATCGTTGCGTGTGAGGGGGTGTTGAGTCCTAACTGCTTCAGCGACCCCCGACCCCAGCCCATCCCTGTACTGTACACACCTCTTCACTGTTGTTTTTAGAACTCCCCAAAAGACACTGATGTTGAGTTAGTACAACTTACAACAGTGGCCTTGGTGTGCAATTTGGCACCATCACTGTGATTTACCGCTACCCGTAACCCTGACTCTAACCCCAAACCTCTAACCCCAAGACAGAGCGAATTCGTTGCAATGTGTTACATAAAAGAAACGTGTAAGATTAAGGGAGGATAAGAAAAATGTGTTCCAATTTGTTTTATTGTCTTAATATAACGTATTAAATATTTCAATTTGTCCCAGATAGCTTGTGTAAATTTGACTTACTGGACACTTTTTAACCTCTAAAGGGTCCGAGTTCTGTGTTTGTGTTTGTTTTTGCTTGTGTTTTGTGTTGTTTGTGTTTTGGGTTTGTGTTCTGTGTTTGTGTGCGTGTGTTTGTGTTTTGTATTTGGGCTCGTGGGTTTGTGTTTGTATGTGTACAGCCTCTAAAGTGCTGGAGGGGGTTGGTTAAACTTGTGGGTGGATTTGGGTTTGGGTTTGGGTTTGGACAGTGAGCAGCTAGCACGAGTCAATGCTCCGCTCTACTCTCAACATCTGTACATTCCCCTCAAACACTGATAGCTCCCGTTACCTACTGTCGGAGCATACAACCGTGCAAAGCACACCCCTTCCCTTCCCCAGTACACAATTGTGTGTGTGCGTCTTTGGCTGTCACACTTCTGTGTGTTTTAATAGAGATAGAGTGAGGCCAAGAGAGGGGGAGAGTGAGGGAGAGAGGTAGAAGGAGAGTTTTTAGTAGTGTTTGTGTCGTAACAGTGTTTGTAGTATTTCCTGTCTCTGGGGTAGCATCGCCACTGAGCTCATCTGTTCAACTCTCACATTCACTGCACCGTCAGCTACTTTTGAAATCAAGAGTAGGCGGACCCCTTCCTGTCTCCACAGTTTGACCTTGCACCTACAGTGAAATGACAGATGTCTTACCATAGATCACTACTAAAGAGTGGGAATGACGCTTTCTGTATGATTTCAATACTGTGTGACAGTTGTATTAACGAACATTACTCACATAAGATGACAGTTACTTTTTTGGTTTCTTTAATGTACGCTTCTGTGCATTAAGGTTCAGAGAGGCTCTTTAAATTTATTGTAGATTAATTCAACTTAAACTGAAATAAAAAAGAACTAACGAATGATAACTAATGATCTACATGTCCAACATTTTGTCTGTCTTGTCCAGCTATGACAATGGACATCCCCACCATGGAGGCTCCTAGCCTGATGTCCAACGAGTCCTCAGACCGCTGCCCCCTGGTGGACAACACGGTGGAGAACACGCTGTTCGGCAGCTACTACATCCTGGTGTTCCTCCTGGCTCTGCACGGCAACGGCCTGGCGCTCTGGGTCTTCTCCCGGCAACGCGGCACTTCCTCCCCGGCCAACGTCTTCCTGCTCCACCTGGCCGTGGCCGACCTGTCCTACGTGGCCGTGCTGCCGCTGCGCGCCGCCTACCACCTGACAGGGGGCCACTGGCCCTTTGGCGAAGTGCCGTGCCGACTTGCCGGCTTCCTGTTCTACGTCAACATGTACGCCAGCCTCTACTTCCTGGCGTGCGTGGCCGGCGACCGCTACCTGGCCGTGGTGCACGCCGTGCGCTCGCTGAAGGTCCGGCGCGCACGCCACGCGCACGTCATCAGCTTCTGCCTGTGGGCCCTGGTGACCATCTCTATGGCGCCCCTGCTGGTCACACGGCAGACCGCGGAGGTGGAGGGCGTCACAGTCTGCCTGCAGCTGTACCGGGAGAAGGCGTCGCGCCGCGCCCTGGTGTCGCTGGCCGTGGCGTTCACCCCGCCCTTCCTGCTCACCCTCTCCTGCTACCTGCTGATCATCCACAGCCTGAGGAACGGCTCCCGGCTGGAGCCGGCGCTCAAACTGAGGGCGCTGCGCACCATCGGCCTCGTCATGCTCATCTACGTGCTGTGCTTCCTGCCGTACCACGCCAGCAGGGCCACCTTCATCCTGGGCTACGGGCACCCAGACGTCTCGTGCTCGGCGCGCAGGGGCCTGAGCCTGGCCAACCGCCTCACTTCCTGCCTCACCTGCCTGAACGCCGCTCTGGACCCCCTGGTCTACCTGTTCGGGGCCGAGAAGTTCCGCGGCACGGTGACGCGGCTCTTCTGTGGGGAGAAGGCGGGCGTTTCCGCGGTGACCAGCGGAGAGCTGAAGGGAACGCATGAAAGCTCTATCAGCGCAAAGTCTGAGTTCTGAGAGCATGTTGGCGGGTGGGTGGGTGGGGGGCGGGGGGGGGGGGGTGAATAAACATGGACCTTTAACGATGTGGACTGCGTTCTTTTCATTGCTGCAGTTTTGCTCCGTTGGTCTTGCATGCCGCTTAGACTACCAAGGGTCAGGGGTCAAATCCCGCACTGGTCATTCAGTCTAATACTATGTTTTCCCTCATGATACTGCACATACAATCCTGGGATTTAAACAATCCAAATAGGATATTGGTAGATGTTATATTAAACATATCCAATAAAAGTCAATAACAATAAATAACAATATAAAAATACAATACAGTTTGATCTCTTTGGTTGAACTAACATCAACATCCCTTTGACATACATGTGCTGTATCTTAAAGCTTGTTTTCTTCATGTAATGTAATGTCCTTGTTATATTATACACTTGCCTGTTTGTTGGGAAGCCAACTGAAGATACCAATGTACTCATATAAATACAAAACAAACATACTAATCATAGAGAAGACCTGTATCTTAAATCTTGTTTTTCATGTAATGAGTGTTTTCTTGTTATGGTGAATGCTTTTATAGTACTCTGGCCTGCATGTGGATCTCAGACAGTTGTCTCTATGTTGGCAAGCCAATTCACAATTCCAATGTACTAACATAAATACAAAGAATTATACTGATTATACATAGATGGTAACCTTTAAGGGACATTGATTCTATTAACATCAGTAGTTTGACAAATTGATTTTTCTTGACGATTTCTTGACGTTTTAATAGGCCCTATCACACATTATGATTGGTATGTGATTTAGTTTTTATTGTTTCAATATGTAAATGTTTGTACATGTATTTTTTTACTCTGTATATAGGCTATAACGTTTTTTTGTATTCCTCTAGTATTCTGCAACAAAAACATACTAACTACTAAATTAAACATCCTGCCAACTCAATGTCTAAATTCACAAACTAAACTATCTACTATGTTAGATGTACGTTTTAATGCTCTTGGTTGTTTCTATTTTATCAATGACAGAAAAAAAGGTTTGCGTGTGTACGTTTAATTTAACTTGCCATGCACTTGTATGGGCCCCAAAGTTTTCAGATTCACACTTTCATGCAAGTTTTCCGGATCATTTTATAAAATAATTGTTGTTGCTGGATATCTTTTGTAAACTTTTTACATTTATTTTTGTATCTTTAGACAATTGTTCGTAAGCACTTACCCATGTTTCGGCCATAGACAAATCTTTTGGTATGTGCTGCCAATTTAAATTGTATTGGGCAGATCACTGCTACTCCTAAGCATTTGTAAACATGTGCTGGTTTTCTACTAGGGCATAATATTGGCCTACTGAAGAAAAAAATTGAGCTGACTTGATTTTGACGCCCCTCCTCCCATCTGTGTACTTTTATATTGTATCATTTGAAACCCACATCAAATCCGTCACCAAACTGGCCTTCTATCACCTCAAGAACATCACTAGACTCCGTCCTTCTCTCTCCGACCCAGTGGCAGAGACCCTCATTCACGCCTTCGTCACCTCCCGCCTGAACTACTGTAACGGAGTTCTATTCGGGGTTCCCTGTAAAACCCTGAATAGGCTCCAGTACGTTCAGAACTCAGCTGCAAGGGTTCTCACCCGCACCAAACCCTGGCAGCACATCACCCCCACTCTCATGCACCTTCACTGGCTCCCTGTCAA